>LRSR01008179.1:0-13329 GCA_001579985.1 Hypsibius dujardini
TGATGTGAAGGCCGGACTGCGAGGATACTGCAATGCCACGGCGTGGCGCGGTCGAGTGCCGGTCACTTATTGGCTTCCGAAATACTCCAAACAGGACTTTCAAGGCGACATGATTGCCGGACTGACGGTCGGACTGACGGTCGTCCCGCTTGCGTTAGCTTATGCGGCTGTCGCTGATCTTCCCTTAGAGGTATCGAATCGATAACACACTTTATGCTTGTCAAACACAAAGGCACTTTTTTTTACATATCAAAAGACTCTACTAAAATATGTCTCTTCACACACAAAAAACGGTTGCACAATAATTTAGTGCACTTTTTTCAGCTCAGGAAATCGATTCGTGCGAAGAGTCCGAGAGAAGAAAAAAACGTTGATTTGTTGATTTGTTGTTGCCAGATGGGTCCGTATTCTTCGTTCATGGGAGTATTCGTGTACGCAGTATTCGGAACGGCGAAAGATGTGACCATCGGACCGTCCTCGATCATGTCCCTCATGACCTCTGCCGCAATGCCTGAAGGCTCCACCGTCCAGGACCGGGTTAACTACGCCATATTACTTAGTTTCTACTGCGGACTCGTCCAATTATTCCTCGGAATTTTCAATCTCGGTACGCTTATACGTAACAATAAGACAGAGAGATTTCGTCCGCCAACATAAACACTCAAATAGACACAAACAGAAGTTTTTGGCTACGCGCACTACCCTTTCCCGTATAACTTTTGTTTTGGCTACGCGCACTAACGTTTTCCGTAAAACTTTTTGAAAATGGAAAAGATCATGGAATCAGCAAAAATTTCCTTTTTTGTTCGTAAAAATCAATCAATCAGCGCTAAACCCAGTGCGTTATTTCTATTCGGCGTTTTGGCCCCTCCCCGCACACGCTGCACCGTAAGCGTCATCGGAAATGACCGGTGGTCAATTGTTGTTGTGTAAGGTTGTGGGCATAGCGAAAGGTTGTGTAAGGTTGTGGGCATAGCTCTCTCCTTATCTTAATTCATTCGTTTTACGCAGGCTTCCTTGTGAACTTCGTGTCGGAGCCGGTGATCAGCGGATTCACCAGCGCTTCTGCTTTCATCATCATCTACGGGCAAGTCAAGACGGTCCTGGGCTTGACATTCGGCAAAAGCACTGACACTGTGATTACCCAGACGTCAGGCTACATAGACACTTTACAAAACGTCAAGTGAGCAAAAAATAATAATCAAACACTGTGGACGTTCAATGGTAAGAGGTGTTTAAGATAACACTCACTTCTTTCAGTGGATGTGAGACGCTCCTTGGAATGATCTGCATTGGCGTGTTGCTAGTAATGAAAGATATCCGGCTACCGAAGAGCCCACGATTGGGCATTAGCAAACGCATTTGGGGATATCTTGGAGAAATCATTCGGACAATTAGAGCGGGTAAATTTTCTAAACAAAAATTAAAATTATATTATTTAGGCAAAAATTGTAACTAGTTTATTAAACAAATAATATCCTAAGTAGTACAATCAATATTAATAGTAATGAATAGTAATAATAATAATACCTAGTAATATATAGTAATATATAGTAATATATAGTCATATAGTAATAGCCTATAGTAATATATAGTAATATCTAGTAATATCTAGTAACATATAGTAATATATAGTAATATAGTAATAGTGTATAGTAATGTATAGTAATATATAGTAATATATAGTAATATATAGTAATATATAGTAATATAGTAATAGTGTATAGTAACATATAGTAATACATAATAATAAATAGTAATATAATACATTAGTATAAAGTAATATATTAATTAATTGTAGTAGTTATAGTAGTACTAGTAGTAACGTGAATAACAGTAAATAATAGTAAACAGTATATTAAGTAATATGGCAAGTAAGCATACAAAGTAGGCATGAAGATTAGTTTATTCTGATCATTTCAAATACCATTCTCAAAAATATTCTTTGGCCAGACGGCAAGTTGCAAACTACGTATAATATTGCTTTTTTCACATTTGTCAAGGTCAAAATTTTCTTCTGTTTATTATCCGTCAAATTATTCGACCTTAGCATAAATTCTTCTAAGCATGCAAAATTCTGTTAAATCGGTTAAGACTGTGATCCATTATTTACTCAGGTCACTTGCGCTTCGCAGAGTGTGGCAAAGTTCTCCTCCGCCAAAATATTTGTCATGGTTAAGGATCAACAGCGTAAAACGAAAAAACATAGAATTAAAATAATTTCAACTTTTTTATTTAATAATCGATGCATTTATAACATTTTTTCTTAGCTTTTGATTTCGTAATTTCCTAACACAGGAAAATTTACCTGCCGCATGCACTAAACAGAGCGCTTTCTAACTTGTAAAGTAATGATATTACTTAAATAGTGACCTAGAATGAAATTCACAATGAACACGTGACAAAAGACTGTTTTTATTTTAAATTAAGAAGGACTTAATTCAGAATTAAAAAACTGTTCCGTCACGTTTAAATCGAACTTGAATTAATAAGCTTTAACGGTTCATAATTTAAATTAAACCACAAATCAACATGCGACCAATTGGTTGCATGGATTGCTCCTTCCCGTCACTAATAACTGGCACCACTTCAAATAAAGGCCGGTCGACTAAATTTGGTCTGCTCATTGTGGGATGAATTTTGGGTTCAAGCAACAGTCGGCGGACTAAATTTGTTCCTTTCAAGGCGGGAAATTTTTTGGCTTTCGGCAAAATAGCGGCAGTTTAAGAGCACCTTTTTTTGTCTGAAAATGTCCTAAATTATGCTAGGGCAAGAGTCAAATTAAAACTTCCAGGCGCCCCTGGAACGAATGCTCCCCAGTTATTAGTACTTCCTTTGCAGTTCGCTACGGCGTCATCATCGTCATTACAATCGGCATCGGTTACTGCATCTCGCAAACCAGCTGGGCCGATCGGATCGCCTTAATCCACGACGTCAAAGCCGGCGTTCCACCGCTTAAACCGCCGCAGTTAGCCTGGACTAATCAGACCGCCGTAGAAAGAGGCACAGCCATCGGGCCCAGTTTGCCCTTCATCATCCTCTTCAGCTCGTTGGACGCCATCTCCATTGCCAAGTCTTTCTCCACGCAGTTTCACTACAAAATCATTCCGAGTCAGGAGTTGATCGCTCTAGGGATCGCCAACATCGCCGGATCATTTGTCAGCGCCTTCCCGGTGACGGGAAGTTTCACGCGGTCCGCACTGCTCTCGCAAAGCGGAGTGCGGACCCCGATGGGCGGGGTCTGGACGGGGGCCTTCGTGTTATTCACCATAGCCGTCATTTCGGAGGTGAGCGAGTTTACAAAAACTAAAACTAAAACTTTCTAACTGAAATTTCACTTTATTTTAGTTTAATTCAGTTCAATTCAGTTTTGCTATTTCTGTTTAGAGCTTCTTGATTTTTCAAGGGACTGGTCGTGTAGAAAAAATAACTATCGTTTAAGTATAAGTCTGAAGCGAAATAAGGCAAGGGTGCCTTCCAGCACGAAACAGCGGCCAAGGTTAACCGCAAAGAAAAACTGAACAAATGAGGATACATCAACAGAAGGAAATGTTGAATAAGCGTTTCATCGGCAACCACCGATCGAATATGTGCAAATGTTTGATAATGCAATGCCAAAGCAGTTTAGCGAGTTGCACAATACTGAATAAATAAACAAACGTGCGATTGCTCTGGTCGACTGAGAGTGAGGCACGGTTAGGGCACGTCTAACAAGGAAATGAGACCACTCTGGAGGGCGAATCTCTTTATATCTCTTTGCTGTTACCGATGCACTCTTGCCTGGTCTCTTTGATTCCGTCGAGAAAATCGGCAGTAAACCGGAAGTACAATTTAATTTAAATGAAAACTGGCCAGTAGCGATTGATTGATTGATTGATTTGATTGATTCACTGTAACATCGACGAGAGTCTTGAAATGCCGATTAGGCGGAATCCTTGTTGCATTAAATGTTGGATGAATCATATTTGAGCAAACACTGTCTGCTTTACCGGGCGCGGGAAAGCGTTTTGCACTGGCCTTCGCAGACCCTCGCCTGAATTGCGTGTGTGCTATCGATGACTATCCGAATCACGTTCGAAATTGAGATTCAGGTTGTTGAATCAGAAGTTGTTTCGGAATACCCAAGGACCAGCACTGTTTTAGTCGTGTTCCATGGACCGTATTTCAAATCTCCCTTAACTTTGAAGCGAATCTGAAAAACTGAAACGGCAAGTTATAGATCTGTGTCAGTGTACTGTACAAGAAAAAAAATCAAAGATCTTCAATCAATCGTGCACCACTAAATTGTGGGAGACCTTTTTAAAAAAAACTTTCAGACTCAAAATTGGTTTACGCGTCCACGCCAATAACTTTCGCAATTGTTAAGCGATTGGAATAATTTCAATCACATTAAAGAGCCCAATTATTGCACCCCTTTTTTACTGAAAACTTATGTTTGTTTTTGCATTTTGGGTCTCCAGTTTTCATCTGAAGTCAAAAATGCACGATTTAACAAATTGGCTGAACTTGACCTTGCGACGTTTTATTTTTTTTCAAAACCAAAGTTGCCGTTAAATTAATATTTTTCTTTTGCGTAAGATAGCCGCATCAAATTACTACAAAATATGTGTTGTAACTTTTTGTTGCTCACGCCCTGCTTTGAGAGATACAAACCAGTTTTGGTCTGGGTCAGCGAACTTGGGAAATTCTGCCATTAACCGAGCCACGCTTAATTTCTAAGTGCTGCCACAAACCAAGGCATAGCACCTGTCCTGCTCCTGCCCCAACGTCGAACCAAGCAAATATTTCACAGACCCATAGGTCGTCTTTCGAAATACAGCATAACTTTTTTTATCAGTTCATTTAGGGTTATATTCAGCAATTTTAGTGTAGTGCCAAAAGTTCTCCCGCACCCGGTATTTGGTGCATTTCTGGCAAGGAAGTCCTCGTGTAATTCTGGCCAGAAAGCTTTTTTTAATTCTAACTAGAAAAATCCTCTTGTAATTCTGCTCAAAATTCAGCCGAGATTTTTCTCGCATGAGTCTCGTGTGATTCTCACCCAATTCTCACTTGCTTCTGGCCGGAAAGTCCGAACAAATCTCATGAGGAGCTTTCTCACCAATTCTTGCCAGATCTGATGTATTCTGGGCCAATTCTGAAGCAGATCTCATGAGAAGATGCTTTCTCACGTAGTCTGGTCGGAAAGTTCGGCGCTGGGCAGTAACGAGTATATAAAAACTACGACCAGATTTCTAACTTAGTTTAAAGTTTGAAAATCTTAAAAGTTTAAATTTGAAAAGTTTAAAAAGTTTAAGTTTGAAAGTTTGAAAAGTTTAAAAAGTTAAAGTTTAGTTTAAAAAACGACTAGATTTCTAATTTAGATTAAAGTTTTAACGGCCACTAACAATCTGCTTAGCGATTTCCCATTTCGCATGTCGCCATCTGAGGGATCACTCCTGCTTCCTTTCCTCATTTTTTTCAGGCGTTTAAGTATGTTCCCAAATCTGCTCTCGCCGCCGTAGTCGTCTCAGCAACCATCAACCTCCTGGACTTTCAAATCTTCAAGGAGCTGTGGCATTTCAACCGGAAAGAGCTGCTGCCTCTCGTGACCACGATCGTGGTCAGTTTCACCGTCAGCGTGGATCACGGTGTCCTCGCCGGTGTTGGGATGTCCCTGCTCCTGCTTCTCTATCCCATCGCTCGCCCGTCCATCGTCGCCCATTTCAAAGGGGACTCAGCCGTCGTTCAAACCGTTCAGGTAAATTCTTCTTTAAACCTTAAAATTACGCCTCTAATTAAATCGAAAGTAACGCAGAAAATCAGCGCGACTTCATCACAATTTAATTTTCCGTAAAGGACGCCAAGAAAAAAAATCGCACTTTCGACATTAAAAGTGGCTTTCTCGTATATTTAAAAAGATAACGACCAATGAACATTCAGGTTCAGGCGTTTGCGTCCGGTCAGCGAACCCTCCGCATCACCGTCAAACCGCAGGGCGCGTTATTCTTCCCCTCGGCGGAGTATCTGAAAGACTTCTTCCAAGATTCCATCATCCAACGCGAGAAACCGCCGAAATCGGCGGCCTTCGATGAGGAGGAAATCGTCTTCGACGGCGCGTATCTCGCGGAATCGGATTTCACGACGTTAAAAGCTCTGAAATCGATCGTGCGGATGTGTCAGCGCGCGGACAGGGTGATCCGTTTTGAGAACAACACCTCGCCAGAAGTGCTGGCGATGATTCTGCCGAAAGCCGCGGCCAAAGCGGTTGTCGAAATGACCGGTCCTGCGGCCGGCTGTGTGACCGCCACACAGATCAGCAATGATTACGTGATGGTTGACGTTTTGGGGAGTCGACGAAAAAGCGTCATCCCGCGAACTGAAACGGCAGCGACCGATTTGAACGAGGAAGAGATGGTCCATCGACTGCGGGGCGAATCGCTTCAGGATCAACTCGCGGAGGACAAGAAGGTCTAACCGTCATGAGAATTATTACCATGGTACTCCGATCTCAAGAACGGATGATTCTCAACGCGCACGCCCAGCGAAACATGTTCCATTAAATATTTAAAATTTTCCATATTTTTGTCACGAGTTTAACAAATATATTTCGCCAATGTGTATTTCAAATGCATTTTTAAAGGTGAATGATGTCGGAATCTTGACAGCGTCGATGGGCTACGTAGGCATGTCAACCGGTTCGATATACAATTCCCGTTCCGGTTCCGGTTCCGGTTCCGGTTCCGGTTCGGTCTCTTTTCTGAACTAGTCACAAATGTCCGGTTCCTTCACCGAACGGGTTCTGTGTGGTTCGGTCTTTTTAAAAACCGGACCGAAGGAAGCCGAACCGGTTCGAAATGCGGTTCCAATTCCGGTTTGCGGTTCCGGTTCCGGTTCGGTCTCTTTTCTGAACTGGTTACAGCTGTCCGGTTCCTTCACCGAACCGGTTCGAAATGCGGTTCCGGTTCCGGTTCCGGTTCGGTTTCTTTTCTGAACTGGTCACAGATGTCCGGTTCCTTCACCGAACCGGTTCGAAATGCGGTTCCGGTTCCGGTTCCGGTTCGGTTTCTTTACTGAACTGGTCACAGATGTTCGGTTCCTTCACCCAACCGGTTCTGTGCGGTTCGGTCTTTTTACAAACCGGACGGTAGAAAACCGAACCGGTTCGAACCGGTTATGAAAGCGCTGTGATAAACGCAACGGAAACCAAACGATGATGATTCTTGACCCGTCGTAAAAATTTCACCATCAAAGTAACACACTAGTGCTAAATCAAAGTTAGAAATCAAATTTTCGCTGTTTTCACTAAGCGAACGGCTGTACAATTAAACTAGTAATGAGTTTCTGGGTTAATCAAGGGTCAAAGCCTAAATTTTGAATAAATTGCCCACAATTGATCAAGGACCATAGAAAAAATGCCTGAGGGTTCGTTTACCGGTGTCAATACAAGAGAGGGTAATACACGGTACTGCGTGCCGGTGTTCCGATTAAGGTATCAGACGGATAAAATTCCGGCCTATCGCATTCCGTGCTGGTAAATTTGGATTATTACGCGAGGAAGATAATGCACCTTTGACAGTAAAGAGTCTCTAAAAGAGGTGAAGACACAGAAAACAGATTTAATGTGCGCTGTCTTGTTTTGGTTTTCGCACACACACATACACAGACAGAGAATGACTGGAACGGCTATACCAAAATCCAGACGAAGCAGCGCCAGTTCAACCACATCAGAGACTGCAAGGCAGAATATTTCCCTGAAGAAAAACAGCGAAGCGGAAGAAGTTGATCGGGTCGTGAAGACTGGAGGCGATTTCACGTGGAATGACGTGAAGGCCGGACTGCGAGGATACTGCAACGCCACGGCGTGGCGCGGTCGACTGCCGTGCACGTATTGGCTGCCAAAATATTCCATACAAGACTTTCGAGGTGACATGATCGCGGGATTGACGGTCGGACTGACGGTCGTCCCGCTCGGGCTAGCGTACGCGGCTGTAGCTGACCTTCCGCTAGAGGTAATGCACATTAGGGAACATCCGTTAATGACGTCAGTAATTTTTATTCGGCGACCCGAAAACCTCTCCCTTAACGCAGAGTTCGTCAGAATGCTTTCAACACCCTGTAGATCTTCAGTTTCTGACGTCAGAAACCAAAAACCCCTTTTCTTGAAGGAAAAAAAGTGAAACTTTTTTTATCACGGAATAGCTGCAGGAGGTTTGTCTGGCTCTTCCCAAAGCCCGAAGCTCTTGTAGATCTTGATTTAAATGATCTGGGTCGCTCTTAACGGCATTCCAGTTCTCGTTCGCGCACCCGAAGCTCTCTCGTTTGGGAATTTCGGGGCAAGAACTAACGAATGCATCGATGAGCAGTTGATACAGCCGACAGATAATATCTATTTAGATAGATATAAAACAAATGCAACATTTCTGTTGTCAGATGGGTCCGTATTCCGCATTTATGGGAGTTTTTATGTACGCACTCTTCGGCACGGCGAAAGACCTGACGCTGGGACCGACCGCGCTCATGTCGCTCATGACGGCAGCCGCGATGCCTGTGGGTGTGACCGCCCAAGACCGCGTCAATTACGCCATACTCCTCAGCTTCTACAGCGGACTCGTGCAACTCTTCCTGGGGATTTTCAATCTCGGTGGGTACAACGCAAAATACCTACCTCAGTTTAAAGTATATATTGTAATAACTTGTCAGGCATTTTAACTGTGTTGAGAATATATATGGGATACAGTACAAGTCCTCATATTTTGCGTACGTCACAGGTGCATTTGAACACGTTTGCCCCATGACGAAACTGTTCCGAGACAAAGCACGGAATAGAAATGCACCTGTGACGTAAGCAAAATATGAGGACTTGTACTGTATAATTGAGTATAGTAGTTGTTGACAGTCTTTCATAAGTACAGGGTCCAACATGAAAATTTACCCAAATTTGAATGGGTCGTAAAATCGTTCAGCCGCCCGACCAGTTACCGCATTCTCCCGGTCTCAAAGGGCAGTTTTTCTGCCCCACCAGTATATTTGCACTACCCGGGCCTTTGTTGTTCAATGCCATTCACCAAATCGTACTCGTGCGTGGAAGGGGCTATTATTCTGTGCATCTATACTGCAATAACACTCAATCAAGCGACCAATCATTACGCTGAACAATTTCAAGATTTTCATGAACAAGATGAACATGAACAAGATCTTACAAAAGCATTTCTGAATGCACGTATCTTGATCTCGCACGTGATTTTCTCCCAGACTTGAGAAATGAACTCAATAACTATCAATAAAAAAGATCAAATCTTGGCATCTCCCGTTCACTTTCAGTTTCGACTAGTAGAAGATGACTCTTATTTCTACTTACACACTACTTTTGCTTGCTAGGTTTATTGACTTTGCGTTCTCAGCTTGTGAGATGGCAAAACGTCATGTTCAATTCAATCAACAATCAATCTACACAGCAGTCAGAAATGACACGTTTCATTTGGCTAAGCCCAGAAGCTCCCTTTGTCAAAGCGAAAGGAAAACGGCAACACGTAATTATAGAGTGATATCGGATAAGTCGGAATTTCCTTATCGTTTTCTGTGTGGGACAAATAATTGCTTATTACACCACGTGTTATGCAGGCTTCCTCGTGAATTTTGTATCGGAGCCGGTTATCAGCGGTTTCACCAGCGCTTCAGCATTCGTCATTCTCTACGGGCAAATCAAGACACTCTTGGGGCTCAAGTTCGGCACAAGCACCGACTCGGTCGTTGCCCAGACAAAGGGTTACATTGACTCCATACAAAATATCAAGTGAGATACAGTACGAGGTAAAGGCCGTTAACCAGGCCGCTTTTAGAAATCGTAACTTAACCAGGCCGACAGCTAACAGGTGGCGCATAAGTCGTTTTTGCGAAGTCAACCCAGGGAGATGGAACCGAAGTGGCGCCTCTACCGGACTACTTGCACACTTCTCCATTGAGATTTCTCTATTCCATTTTTTGGAGTCAAATTCGAACCGTGAGGCTTAGGAACGAACTAAAATGGGTCAGAGAATGTTTTTTGAATGTTTTCAAGCCATCTGTCGTGGCATGGCAGCACTGCAGCGCCGGGAAATCAACGTTGAAAAAACCGGCCTGATTAAGTTACGATTTCTAAAAGTGGCCTGGTTAACGGCCTCTACCTCGTACAAGTCCTCATTTTTTGCTTACGTCACAGGTGCATTTCTATTCCGTGCTTTGTCTCGGAACAGTTTCGTTTTGGGGCAAACGTGTTCAAATGCACCTGTGACGTACGCAGAACATGAGGACTTGTACTGTATTCAAATTACATTCTCATTCTTTTTCCTCGGAATGAACGATCTTTTTGCAGTGGATGGGACACGTTATTGGGAATGGTCTGCATCGGGGTCTTACTGATTATGAAAGACATAAAGCTACCAAAGAGTCCACGATTGGGAATGAGCCAGCGAGCTTGGGGATTCCTCGGCGAAACAGTTCGGACTATTAAAGCAGGTAAATCTTCCGGAAAGGTCACGCCTTTTCACTTCTTTTCTTCCATTAAAACCAATTTTTAAAAGTAAGTGTCAGTTTTCTTACAAAACCGGCGTTCTTGACGGTACAATAATTCTTTTATCTCTTACAAGTTAACGTAACTTGCAATTTTATTTCAATTTCGCCCGATTTGCAATTTGCAATTTTTTCAATAATTCCTTTTGAGTCGTGTCGGATTTGACATCTGCAGATGCAAAAACTAATTGGCATCAATGATGTCTTTTACGCGCGAAAGGTCTTTTTTTATGGTCCCACGCATGGTCCGTCATCTTCCTCCTGGATGGAATAAGAAAGATCATTTTATTTTCATTCAACAGTCGGACTTTTAATTCTTTTGAACCGTTTTTTTTAAATATTTTTGACTCCCAAAAGTTGCCAATTTTAATTTGAAAAAACTTTGGACCCGGACGCATCATTTCGATTAATCGAAAAGAATTTAGGTATGGTCCTTTTGCTCTGGAAAAATCAAATGGATTTTGATGTGTTTTGATGTGTTTTGATGTGTTTGGATGTGTTTTGATGGGTTTTGATGTGTTTTGATGTGTTTTGATGTGTTTTGATGTGTTTTGGGTCGTTCCTTCACACAGTTCGTTACGGTGTCATCGTCGTCATCACAACCGGTCTCGGCTACTACGTTAGCGGAGCGAATCGGATTACCCTCACAAACGACGTAAAATCCGGCGTTCCACCCTTTAGATTACCGGAATTGGCGTGGAACAACCAGACGGCTTTGGAGCGAGCCACAGACATCGGGCCGAGCTTACCATTCCTCATCCTCTTCTGCTCGTTGGACGCTATTTCCATTGCAAAGTCTTTCGCGACGCAGTTTCACTACAAAATCATTCCGAGTCAAGAGCTGATTGCCCAGGGGATCGCCAATATCGCCGGATCGTTTGTCGGGGCCTTCCCGGTGACGGGAAGTTTCACGCGGTCCGCGCTGCTCTCGCAGAGTGGAGTGCGAACCCCGATGGGCGGGGTCTGGACGGGCGCGTTCGTGTTATTCACCACGGCCGTCGTCTCGGAGGTGAGTGATCTTGTGAAACTGGCTCTAGCAAAGGAGAAAATTTGCCCAGCGCTACTTCAATAATATTTTATAGGATGTAAACTGTTGCTCGATCAAAGCGGCGAAATGTTTTGCTTGTTTGGATGGCAAACAAAACAAACGAAATAAATAAGTTGGTGTATCTGTTTTTATATGAAGAAAAAGTGATTAATATCTTACTTAATATACGATTGAGACTTTGCGTTTGTTGATTTATTTAAACAGAAATTTTAGCGATGTTGGAAGGGAGAGGGGGAAGATTTCTAGTTTCAGTTTTGCTTGTCAGTCTAATAAACTCTCATTATCTACCTTGTTTGTCAACTTAGAATTCTATCGATAAGACACAGGCCTATCACGACCTATCTCGCATGTCGCCATCTCAGGGATCTTTCATGCTTTCTCCCAATCTGTTACAGGCATTTAAGTACGTACCCAAAGCCGCTCTCGCTGCGGTGGTCGTCTCCGCGGTCATCAATCTCTTTGACTTTAAAATCTTCAAAGAACTCTGGCACATTAACCGGAAAGAGCTGCTTCCGGTCGTCACCACCATCATCGTAAGTTTCACCGTCAGTGTGGACTACGGTATCCTCGCCGGGATCGGAATGTCCCTGCTCCTCCTCCTCTATCCCATCGCTCGCCCATCAATCGTCGCCCATTTCAAAAGAGAGACTATGATCATTCATACCATTCAGGTAAATATTTCGTTGGACTTTGAACCCTGGTGCGCAGTGGCGCGCCGAGCTTTGGTTTGAGGGGGGGGGGTGTTTTTTTTAATTTTTAATTTTATCCGAAATATTTCCGATAGAACGTAAGGGGGAAGTATTGGAAGACAATTCTCAATCATGGTGTTTTCTCTAAATGGGAGACCCTTAGGGCACTTTTTTTACTTTCGAAGAGGGTTTAGATCAACAAAACACCCCCTCGGCGCGCCACTGCTAGTGCGTAGTTTAACTTTCCCTACTTAGCAGTAAAAACCCTTTTTCTTCCCATTTTCCCGATAATGTTCTGAGTTTCTGAAAATGAATGGCCATTAGGCCACCTAAAATGAATGTCATAAAGTTCTATCTAGAAATTGGGAAGGACTTTCGAGAAGATAACGGCAGTTGTGCATTTGTGGTAGGGACTCACTATGAGTTAGAGAATCATGATATTTATAATGATTTTCTCAGGTCAATTCAGCGACCGACCGGAGAACGCTTCGAATCACCGTCAAGCCTCACGGCGCGTTGTTTTTCCCGTCGGCCGAGCATCTAAAAAACTTCTTCCAGGAATCCATCATTCATCGGGAGAACTCGTTGAATTTGGAGACATTCGATGACGAAGAAATCATTTTCGACGGCGTCTATCTTGAAGAATCGGATTTCACAACGCTGAAAGCCCTCAAGTCGATCGTGCGAATGTGTCAACGAGCGGGAAAGACGATTCGTTTCGAGAATACTTCATCCCAAGTGATGGCCATAATTTTACCGAAAGGAACGGCAAAAAAAGATGCCCCAATGTCTGATGCTGTCGCCAATGAAACTGCCACACCGATCGGGAATGATTATGTGATGGTGGATATACTGAACAGCCGACGGAAGAGCAGCATACACCGGACCGAAACAGTTGAGACCAATTTGAATGAGGAAGAAATTGTGGATCGACTGCGGGGCGATTTCCTACAAGAAACGCCATCCGAAAACAAGAAGGCTTAATCGTTTTGACTTTTGTGACCTTTGTGACCTTTGTGACCTTTGTGACATTTTTTACCTTTATGAGTTTACCATATGGAATGC
>LRSR01008183.1:0-15688 GCA_001579985.1 Hypsibius dujardini
TTTGTCTACAGCGTCTATCAGGATGACCTCGACCGCACCCATGCGTTAACAATATCGGTGAGGGAGGGTATTATTTAGGAGTTACACGTAACAGATCATGTGCAACCCGAAAGTATTACAATCAATATGCCCTATCGTATCGTTATCCCTAGAGTTAAGCCGAAATCAGTACATCATGAGAAAGGTCAGAAGAATAGATCTCTTTCATTGGGATGGTTTTTTATTTAATTCCGAATCATGTGCACCAACAGTTGAATTGTGAAAGCTGTCCGATTGTCTTAACTTTAATCTTTTTAAGTATCTGTTGAAGATCAGTGCACTCGATTCTAACAACTTTTGGATCACGCTTGCGGTTACAACTTTTACCGTAGGCCGAAATCTAAAACAAATTGGAATTGTAAAAGTTGTCCGATTGTCTTAACCTTTGGTCTTTTTGATTAGCAATTGGCTAGCATTGCACTCAATTCTAAGAACTTTTGAATCACGCTTGCAGTCACAAAGTTATACTGAATGGAGCCAGAAAAACCAATGTTGGAATGGATTAGCGTTTTTCCTCCAACCGGACATTTGATTCAGAAGCCGTTGGAATTGAGTAGAATCATCTTCAATAGCTTCTCAAAAAGAGCAAAGTTAAAACAATCGGACAACTTCCACAAATGAAAGTTTTCGAAAGCTTCTCCAACGAGAAGGAAGAACAGTAAGTGACGTCACCGTCGTCACGTGACTATTTTTAGATTTCGGCTACGGCCAAAACTAATTCCCTTTACAATGACCCAACGCTGATGATTATTTATCGAGGGATTTCCATAAATTGGCGGAATATGTAAAAGGCCTCATGAAAAGGGATAGAAATGTTGGCTTTTACATCTGTCTGCTTCCGACCCGTTTCAGCAGGCTTCGGTTTTACCAACAAATTTCATCGGCTCTTAATAACCCAATAACCTCCTGCGAAATACTTTTCTGCTCATTCATATTTGTCGAGATTAATCATTGGTGCGCTTGATGGCTCCGCCCGCGAGCTGGTCATTGATCTCCTTGGCGGGTTGAACGGCTAAGCCAAAGTTTCAGCTGACCGAGAAGAAGACGGGGGAATACAGAGACTTTTGGGTTCAGGCTACACGATTCGGGTGAACCTATTAACGTGGTGAGGAATTAATTAGCCCAGACAGAGTGAGCTGGGCGAACAGAGTGGACAGGGTGGACAGGGAGACAAAGGGGCAGGGAATGCATTGTTTCGTCCCGTCTCCCTGCTCCTTCCTGTGCTTATGCTTGCCTTACTTTGCTTATGCTTGCCTTAGGAGGGTTCTGCAGGGGGGGGGGAGGAAGGAGAGTGGTTGCTGCTGATCACTTGTTTAATCTCGTTCAGCAAAGGTTTTATACATTTTATTGATTGATGGCAAACGTTGACGACCGCACTCCCGCTAATGACTAACAACGCAAAAGAATGTCATAAAGAATGCGTTGATCAGGAGGAGGACCCACAAAACGGCGGCGTTCTGGTTCAACTCAACGTTTTCATCGTTTGGTCGCGGCCCACCGGATACGTAAATTCAGACAGGGCCCGTCCGACTGAGTGCGCGCTTTACACTACAGTACTTCCGTTTTTTGAAGCATAGGTCTTGATTAGCGCTAAAAATACTTTGGCGCGTATTTGGCGCATATCATAACAGCTGATGTGTATTGCTGCACAGTGCGTTGCATCCGTACTTGTAAGACCTTCTTTATTTTTTGGCAGGCTTCTGCTTGATTTTCTTTCGATTTTCGATATTTTTCTGTAGGCATAGTTTTGTAACTTATGACTAATTTGAATCGACGTGTCAGTGCAACAGTCAATGAGCTCTGAGGAAGGCGGCTCTTCAACATCTGGAGAGGAAAAAATGCCCGAGGAAGATGTGATTGCTCCATCAAACGCCAAGACAAAGCGGTCCGCCAATGGAGAGGGGAAGGCGAAGAAGAAGTTGAAGAGAGATATCGAGCAAAAGAAGGATTTAGCGCTTTTGGAGGAAGTTGGCAGTGAAAGTCCTTTCCAGTTTCCAGAGCGATCAGACGAGCGCACTGTTGCTTGGGATAAGGTTGTGGCGCGTCTTAATTCGGCTGATTCTGACGCTAACCCGTTGCGCAATCGGCGAAACTGTATTCAGCGAACGGGATGCTGCTCAAACTTTGGGCTGCGTCGAATAAGAAGGAAGGAAAGGGGAAGGCAATTGTTGCCTCCCTTGCTGCTAAGACCGCCCAAGATGTCGCCAAAGTGAAAAGCATCCGGGATGCTGCCATACAACGGTATCGGTCAAAGCTACCCATCGACGAGAACTCTGACCATGGAACAGTAACTTAACTTGTTTACTTTAAGCCAAACTCTATCGATTAGACTGATTGATTGGAACGATGTTGGCCAATGTTAGCAAGTGGGATAACTTTTAAACTGTTGTGATTTTATCTTTTTTCCCTTTCTCACAGAGGAGACAGAGGAGGAACAGATGCTGCGGGAAGAAGCGGAACAACATCACCTTGACAAACCGGGCGGACAGCCAGCTGCTGCTGCTGCTGGAGGACCCGGCGTCACCGGTGAGGCCGCGGCCAGTGGAGGAGGGAGTGCACTGCGTACTCCCGTTGCTCTTGCTGGGAGTGCTGGAGGAGGCCACACCGCCGTCGTGGTAGAAGACCGGTTCAAGCGCAAAGGGCTAGCTGACCGTCTTCTGAACAGCAAACTGGCAGGTACAGTATGAGTATTGAATTTTTCTATCTCTACTGATTTTGATTCATTGATTGCTTCTCGCAGCTGAAAAGGAAATCCGCCGAGAGGAAATTCGGATCAGAGCTGAGACGGCGAAATTGGAGTTGGATGAAAAGAGGGAGGATCGATTCTTGAGACAACAGGCCTTGGATTTCGAGAAGGAAAAGCATGACAAAGACTACAAGTTGCAGATGGCCCGTCTGCAAATGGAGGCGGATGAGCGCAGACGTGACGTCCTCATCCCGGTCATCTCCAACACGCCACGTCTGTGTCTGTGTCTGTGTCTGTGTCTGTGTCTGTGTCTGTGTCTGTGTCTGTGTCTGTGTCTGTGTCTGTGTCTGTGTTTTTGATTTGACAGGCACTGTTACTAATTCGGAAAACTGACAAACAGCTTTATAAGACACCCTCTTGCAGGAGGTAAGCGACAACGAGTTCCCTTACAGCACGGTGACCTTGACATTTCGTTCACGTCTCCATAATGCAAGCATGCCTATGCAGTAGAAAAAAGCCGTGACCAATGCAAGAATTCCAAAAGACAGCCAAGCTGTACGGCCACCGTACGCCTGGTAGATGAATCCTGCGGTCAAACCCCCAATGCCCTGTCCTAAAAGGAATTAACATCTCTTAGAATTATTCGCTTTTATAGAAAAAAGGCGGGAGATTTTAGCTTAATTACCAACGCCCGAGAAGGTCCCGCTCAAGATGCCCTGCAGTGTGCCTCTCGTCCCCGGAGGCGCCTTTTCGAAGGCGAAGCCCATCATGCTGGCGTAGAAGAGCCCGAAGCAGAAGACATGGGTCAAATTGATTAGCAAAATGTACCAGGGATCGAGGAGGAAGTAGAGGGCGACGAAGCGCACACCGAACGCCAAGAGAGCTAGCAGCATGCAAGTGTGGAAGCCCAGTTTGCGGATGATCCAACCAGACACGGCCATGATGGGCGTCTCGTACATGCACTGGATGAAAAAGTTCATGCCCACGAGGAGACCGTTCGCTCCCAGTTCAGCGAGGAACCACGGGATGCAACTGCGCAGCATGCCGGTGCAAATTCCCACGACGAAAATTCCCGACCTGAAGAAAAGTATTGATACATTTTCCGTCTCCTCATGTAACGGAATGGGGAAACAAAATCCTACCAGAAGAGGATGACGTCAGGGGTGAAGAACACAGACAGCGGCGACCCGCCCGGACTGACTTGCTCCTCCTTCTTCTCCGGGTCGGACGACAGAGATGTTTCGTGCGTTTTCGGCAGCAGAAACGTCAGCAACACCGTCCCCGATGACGCGACAAAAAACGTAACAAACGCCGGCGTGAAATCTCGTCCCTCTGCGGTGTGGGAGAATGTGTCCATCAGCTGACCGGCTAAAAGGGCGAACACACCGAATCCGACGGTGCCGAAGACGCGGTTGCCGCCGTAACTGGTCTGAACCGGGGACGCGTCGACAATGTGGAGCGCGATGACGTCGAGGGAAGTGTTGGCGGCGCCGTAGCCGAACCAACCGATGACTAATAATAAACCCGTCAGCCAAAACTGCAATCGCCATCGAACGTAGGCTTTGTCGTTTTTCGCGCTGATTTCATTGCTCGTGTTTTCGATTAAGACGACTGAAGGGAGAAATGTGTCCACGACCTCGGCGGAGTTATTTGTAATGAATCCCGGCACGCCATTCAGTTCATCTCTGGTCACATTCAACCACGTTTCTCCAACCTAGTGATGGCGAAAACAACGATTTTAGTAAACTACAAAAAAGATCAGCTAAATTATTCCAAACTAATCAAGTAGTCTTAATTTTGAGTTTTATTTATTTTGAGATAACGACAGCCCGCTTAGTCCCCTTTATTGCAAAACAATTTCTGCTGATGTCAAATTGATTGCAAATAAAATTTTGGATCGGTTACCATCAAGAAAAAGAAAGGCAGAGGAAAAAAAGAGAGAAAAAAAGAGAAAGAAAGAAAAATGACTTTCTATTTTTGAGTGAAACTGACATTGAGCAAGATTACCAGCAGGGACCCAGTGTTGCGTGGTACCCAACAGTTACGCAATACTTACTAATAGTATAGTCTATCTACCTAGTTAACCCATTCCCATCTACCCTCACATTCTTTAACGTAATTATTTAGCTATTATCACGTACATACACACATGGCCACAATACTAGGTGTTTGGTTCAAACTCGGGCCACCCACTTTTGCTTGCGCACAGCTTAAGAATGGCTCGAACTCTGCTACCCAGTAAACTGGCCACGTGTGTAGTTCCGCCATCTCGGGAGGAACTAGTACATTACATAAGGAAGTATTCTTTATCCCTGACTATATAAGCGTATGTTCTGCAGTAATCTGAGACAATTCCTTCCTTTCACCTCCAATCTCCTCTACGAGGTAAAGGCCGTTAACCAGGCCGCTTTCAGAAATCGTAACTTAACCAGGCCGGCAGGCCCACAGGTGGCGCATAAGTCGTTTTTGCGAAGTCAACCCAGGGAGATGGAACCGAAGTGGCGCCTCTACCGGACTACTTGCACACTTCTCCATTGAGATTCTTCTCTTCCTTTTTTTGGACTCAAATTCGAACCGTGAGGCTTAGGGACGAACTAAAATGGGTGAGAGAATTTTTCTGAATGTTTTCAAGCCATCTCTTATGGCATGGCAGCACTGCAGCGCCGGGAATTGAACGTTGAAAAAACCGGCCTGGTTAAGTTACGATTTCTAAAAGCGGCCTGGTTAACGGCCTTTACCTCGTACCAGTAAAGTCTTACCACCTTTCTTCTCCTATTATTCAGTCTAATAGCTTGTATGTTCAGGTTCTTCCGTTCCAGTAGGGACGAAGGCCTAACACCGGAATGGACCAGGAAACGAGCGGATTAGACAATTGTACTCGTACCTCAACTGATGATGATGTGGCGTTGTTTGTCGCGGTGATGACGCCTGTTCGTGGCAAAGCCGGAATGAAATATATCGACGAAATAAAAAGCAGTTCCGTGAGGAGGAAAACGCGGAGGATGACGCGGTGAGCACGCAACTTGTCCAGGAGGGTGCCCGCAGTCGGCCTGGATAGGATGGAGAGAAAGGGCAGAGCGCCGAAAATGATTCCATTCTCCGCAGCGTTCAGGCCGAGGTTACGGTTGAAGATGGGGATGTACGGGACGATACTTGCAGGCGCTGAAAACAAAACCAAAACCAAAATATTTTTGCCTCCGATTTGCAACCGAACCGAACTTACAATCGAGTTAAATGGTTAGGCATAATGTCGACTGAACCCTTCAGAGCGAAGACTCCAATCTATTTTGTGATCTCTCATGGCAAACAAAAAAACCCTTTCGAAAATCTTCTTGATCCAGTGAAGCCTTTTCAGGAGTTATTTTTGTGTGTAACATTAACAAAAAGTGTGTACAGTCAGCTCCACATTATTCTCCGGTCACGTGCTTTTTACTGCATAAAAAGTAAGTCAAACTCCGCCCCCAGAAGCAAACCACACCCACTAACCAATCAAAAACGTCCGTTGTTCGTCCGTTGTCCGTTGTTCGGTGAGTTTGAGAGAAGTCCCACAAGCGCACATAGCATTACTATACGTGCAACTTGACAGGGACTTTTCTCAAATAAATTGTGATTGTTATCTTTCGCACGATTTGGTTTGCCGTGGGCGACATAAATTTAGCCTCTCTAGCCAGTGTTTCTTTTATTGGCCCAACCGGCCTGCCACAACATGTGGAGCTGACTGTAACATTAAAACGACTTGTGTAACATTACATGGCCTTAATCTTACACAATTTTTGTGGATTCCCCAACCGCTTGTCTCGGATAAATGATGATGTTAGCTCAACCGTTTCACACTGAATGATACATTGCACTGGTGTGCTTATTTTCGGCGTGCGGGCACGAGGGCAAGCGCGCGCAGCACGATTTTAAAATAATTAACGTGAATAATTGTGCAACTTTAAATTTGGCCTTAATTTAATCCCTGAGCCTTGCGGTATTCTGTTTCGATCACTAAGGTTTATGATTCAAGAGATGTGCGAAAAGAAAACAGATTTAATTTCTCCTTAGATTAGAAATTGGATCAACTGCATAAAACGTTTTCTTTGCTGGAAAATATTTTTTCATTAAAATTGATCGTTTATCGCCGCTGCTGAATGTCTTGCCTTACCGCCCACTAGAAGAAAACTGATCGCCTTCAGGGGCAGAAGGTACGGATGGAAAAAGTCCTTCACATGCTCCATACACGATCGGGTCATGCTTCGGCCAAGACGTTCGATAGAGCCTCCGTTGTTAGCGTTTAACAATCAAATTTGCACAACTTTGGCAATTGGAAATTACATGGAAGGTTTTATTTCACGTATTTTAGATCAAATTCGGACGCAAAACGTGGCGAGAACCATGTCTACACCCAACTTGACTGAAAATTGCATGCTTCTTCGGTCAGTCTGTGCGCAGTGATGCAACGTGGAGAAGCCAGGGAAGTGTTAATAAAACATTTTTAAGTGTGCGAAGTCCGAGTGCACCGACTGAACAGTTTAGGTTTCATGGGTTCTCTTAATGGCAAATAAAACTTTAGCGGAACATTTCGGGAATTATGATACAGGGAAGCTGGCCCCGGGGCAAAAAAATGACAGGAATTCGAGCCCTAACTGAAATCCTTAATGGTTCTCAACGTACGGTACTGTAGCGTCCCGACCCATTCGTGGCACTTTTTGGACCCCCCCCCCCAGTAAATCAGACCCGGTCGGCCAAAACAACTGTTACGCTTCAATCGATCAATCAAGCGCTTGTTTCTCCCCTAATTGCTGACCGAAAATTTCGGAGCTGTAAAAATATCAATCAATCGAGCAATATCAATATAAAACTTTATTACATTGACAAATCTGACTCCATCTCTTCACCATCACCAGATCCTTCACCAAACTCTTCCTCGGCAAAAAAGCTCATTTCTAAAAAGTCTTGATTTTCGTCATCACCGACCACTTCATCGCCGATTTCACCGCTGATTTGATTCTTATCTATTATTATGGCTTTCCCGAAAGAATTCCAAACAGTATCAAAATCAACTGCTTCCCAAGCCGCAGAAGAAGAAATGTTGATGAAATCCTGCCGGCCAGGTTTTTTAGGTATCCTCCTTTCGTTTAAGCGTTGTTGTCAAGGCGCCACTTGTGATACTCCGCCTTGTAGATGGACTTGAACACTCGATTCACCATAACGTCAAGTGGTTGCCATTTTCCCGTCATTCCAGCAGGAAAAACGAGATGAATCAATCAATCGACTGCAGGAAGGAAGGATGAAAACTGCAACTGTGAATTGCTTACGCAATCAATCAATCGACATGTGCGGTCTTGTGGTTCGCACATTTTTGCAATCAATCAAAATGGTCGCTTTTCACTGTGTGATGACGTAGGTGCCACGGATGGGTCGGGACTCTACAGTACCACAGTACCGGGTGCGGACTTATTTTTGAACCAAAACTATAACTACTCGCAATTCTTTGAGAAACAAAGAGCAAAAGCTAAAACGGCCAAAAGATGCAAAATTTACTGCTTCACAAAATAAAGAACTAGTTTTTTTCAATGTGATCGCCGCTTGCGCCCTCCACGCCACGGACTCTACGCTGCCAGGAATCCATAGCGGCCCTTATCGTCTCCTGTGCAATGGCGCCCCAATCTTTCTTACAACTTTCGTACAACTTTAAGAAAAAATGTAAACTCCACTTTCTTTCTACAAAATGTGTGTTCATAGCTAAGTCCTAAAACTTGTCGCGGCCTTGCTGCGTAATATTTTGTGTCAACGATAAGGGCTGCCATTGATTCCTGGCAGCGCAGAGGCCGTCGCGTGGAGGGTGCAAGCGGCGGTCACAGTGAGTAAAATTAGTTTTTTATCTAGTGAAGTAGCGAATTCTCAATCTTTTGGCCGTTTTGAGTTTTGCTCTTTTTGTTTCTCGGTGAATTGTGAGTAATTATAAGTTTGGTTCAAAAATAAGTCCGCACCCGGTACGTTACAATTGGCTATTTGGCTACCAAAATAAATTCATAATTGTATCCCAAATAGGGGGCAAAAACAAACATAATTCTGGACTGAGCCGTCCTTGGTTTACCAATGATCAGTTTTGCCCCCCCCCCCAAACACGACGATGCGTTAAATATAAAAGTGTACCGATCGATTACAGACTCCACCACGAATATTGAATAATATTTGTAACTCCTTACAACATCCATGAGTGTGGGAAAATGAAAAATAACTTCAGTGGCAAGGAGGGCAGTAAGTTAAAATCAGCTAAAATTTAATTTGAAACGAATTCGACAGTAATTGTGCTTTTGAAGAATGTTGTCTTGAAAGTGGTACTGTATTTTCGCGTTAGACAGGGACAGCTTTCGAGCTGTGGAACGTTTAATCGGCCACGCGGCGCTTGTGCTGTGTGTACGGTGCACACAGCCGTGCACACGTTCCACTCCAGTACGACTGTCCCTGTTTAACGCAACAATACAGTACTACGGTACCGGCCAACTAGGCCAAAAATTATACTTCGAAGTTCAGATTTCAAATTTGTTTGCTACACTGCCTCTAGAATCACTTGATTGGAAAGCAGAATTTCAAAGGAATCACCAACACAATCAAGAAATCAAGCAATCGACCCACTGAGCCTGTGGTAAGAAGCAAAATCGGCTATTTTAATTAGCGATCTTAGGAAGGCTTCCTGTGCGAGATTTTGATTTTTTTTTATCCTAAAATCAATTCAGGCTTTAAATGTGGCGTTTTTGTCATTTGTGAGGTCAGCGTCAGGTGCGCTCAGTCTGCGTGGCCACCATTTGAAAACTATTCAATGTAGGTGGTGGACCCTGTAATTCTTCAAAAAATGTCAATAGTCATTAATTAATTTCTTTAATGAGCGCGCTCTTTAGCCCGCGCTTCTTTTGCTCTAAAAAAGCGCGAGCGCGTCATCTCTGGTCAGAACAGGACTGTAAATTGGGTGGCCAGAAATATAAGACAGATTCCTTGCATGTGAGAATGTTCCTCGCTTATAAGGACGCATTAATTCATGCTTTGATCCGATCCCGCTAAACATGTTCACCGATAATCAGGCTCGTTAAAAAATGTAGATGTCGACGCTTGCTCGCTTGTAATGCGAGATCGGCGGTGACCTTTCTTTACCCATCCACCTGGATGAAGACGTGACTGTATACGCGCATCAAGTGTGCAGTCAAAGCAGCGCGAGTTAAAACCGCAATTAGCGCAAAACGTGCTCATCCACAATTCTCCTCTTCCATGTGGGTCGGTTATCGGATTCGGCATTTGCCGTTTCACTCAATTCCCCTTTCTAAATAAGGAAAGGCTGTTAAACTCGTTCAGCTGAACGACTTTGAACTTTCATTTACCTCAAGCAAAGGGGACATGGTTAAAGACTTGCCCCTGCATCAGCGATTTCACATATGCCATCCTCATTTAAATTGGACCCGAAGCGCGAAAGATTCGGTCGATGCTGCAAGGTCTAGAGACGCAATTACACTCAGCGAAAACACACAGAATATATTTCGCGTTAGACAGGGACAGCGTACGAGCTGTGGAAGGTTTAATCGGCCACGCGGCGCTTGTGCTGTGTGTATGGTGCACACAGTCGTGCACACGTTCCACTCCACTACCACTGTCCCTGTCTAACGCGAAACCACACATACCTTTCAAGCGACGCATGCGGCTCTGGGGCGTCTTTTTGATTAGGAAATTTGACTGCTTGCTTCCGGTTTCATTCCCAAATTAAACGACAGGCGCGTCACGAGGTCGTCGGGGAGACAAAATACATGCGCAGCTTAAGAGGGAGTTTTCTCCGATATAATTCTCGTATCTTCTCCCGTTCCGCTGGAACAACGTTTATTATGGATGAATATACTATTTTTTCCACCGGATATTATTTCTTCCATCACTTTAACTGCTGGTCTGTGTAGATAAATTCGCCACCAGCACTGCATCTGCGGACCGGCTATGGCGGCCATTTTTGAAAATAAGCGGCAAATCTTCTCCGCGGCAAAATCAAGTAAGTGCGAACTGACGTCGACAATTTTGCCGGAGCTCCCATTAATGATAGGAAAATTGAGGGAAACAGAGTAATAAATATGCAAAATTTAGGAATTAAAATATATATGATAAAATAACATTAATCAAACATTAACTTAAATTGCGTTTGCATTAATAAACATTAAACATAAATATGAATGAAAAATTTGTTAAAATATGTGTTCGAATTAAAATTAATATTTTTATTTTATATTTAGTAGATGTATTGTAGGACGCATAATTTTGATGGGTCTGTCATCCAGTTAATAAATCAATCAATCAAGCTATCCGAAATATTTCCGATAGAACGTAAGAGGGGAGTATTGCATGACAATTCTCCATCATGGTGTTTTTCTCTAAATGGGGGATCATTAGGGCACTTTTTTTACTTTCGAGGGGGGGGAGGGGGGAGGGGTTTAAATCAACAGAACACCCCCGGGTGTTCAAGTTAAAACCACTGAAAATTTCAAAAAAATCAGGCTTTTTACACGTTGAAGCGCGTAGTTGCAACAATCAACGACAAGATTGAGTACACTGAAGGGTCCACGGTGTGGGCAAAGGGGGCGGGGCAGTGGGTGATTTTCGAGAAATCGAACAACCACCTGACCTGCAGCGGTTGTTTCGTTTCTGCTTTTTTCCGTTTTCAAACCTGCCTTTTCAGAGTGAATTCAAACTTCAAATGCATTTTTCGCTATCTCAATTTTTTTAAATACGATAAATTATTTTAAACTCTTTGTGTGGATTTAATATTTTTACTACCATGCCTCAAGGGAAGTCTCTTGATCCCGACATAGCCGGAGTTGTTTTTTGGCTAGGGAGTAATCTACTGAATGGAGAGAAATCGGCTGGATCTTCGGTGATGTCGTGAAATTTTTAATTTTCTTCCTTTTTGTGCGTAGTTTTCATCCTTTACATAAACTGGCGAATAAATTCCTTCTTTGAAAATGGAACAAAGCAACCGCCGCAGGTCAAGTGGTTGATTGTTCGATTGTTTGAAAACTATTCCCTGTTCCGCCCCTTTTGCCCATATTCCGAACCCTTTAGTGTATTCAATCGAACAATCAACTACATGACCACCCATTGTTCCGCCCCTTTTGCCCATATTCCGGACCCCTTCAGCGTATTCATTCTTGTCGTTGATTGTTGCAACTACGCGTTTCAACGTGTAAAACGCCTGATTTTCTCGAAATTTTCAGTGGTTTTAACTTGAACACCGAGATCGATAATTTATCCAAACATTGAGCACTTCCTCACTCTTTTGTTTCGTCTTCTGTGTCTCATCAAATGATTTCAGTTGGTGTTAGAAATATGTCCAGCACAAAATTGCACATCTTTTGAACCATGGCCAAGGTCGTTAACAACAACCAGAAAAAAATTCGTATCGTTTTCACCCAAATCAGCTGATCAAACAGCCAGAACGCTGAGCTTTGCACACGGCTTTGGAAAAACGCTTTCCGAAATTTCGAAATATCGCGGCAGAAAAATGGTATAACTTTCAGCTGATTCTGGTTTGATGAAAAGACGTTTTACGTCGAAGAAACTTACTCTTCCAATCGACGAGAGCATGTTAGTAGATTCTGCTTGAACGCTCTGACTTTAACCCTCCGAGTGTCGGTCAGTTTACACTGGCTTAATTCTTCCTTCAAACTCAATTTGCTGATCAAGCATTTGGACTTTCTAGATACGGTTTTTTGCTTTGATCCTATTACAGAACCGTAAAATATAAAGTAAAAACACCTTTTGAAAAAAAAAATTGGAAGTGGTAGAACTGATTAAGCCAAACTTGGCTTAAAAATTAAATAGCATGTAAACTAACTTGCGGTGTGTGCTGAGAAAAAAAAATGTCCGAGCTTCGAAATTAAAAAGAGTTATAGCCAACGACCATACCATCCAGTTGGAAATGAAGTAAACAAGCAATCGTGAGCTGAATGAAAAAATTGAACTCATTAGGAAGATGTTTTGATTCCCTATCGGCAAAATGTCAGTTGTTGTCAGGTTGTTGTGTGAAGGCGCAACAGCGCCGCCTGGCGGTACGGCACTAACTGGGCAGGGAAAGTGCCAAATGAACCCTAGTCATTTCAACCATTCAAGTTAGGTACTTTCCCTATTTAAGCCAACTTTGGCTGACGCAGCATTACCCGTATACCTAAAACACCCGGCTACCAGAGGATTAATTAGATGTGACCTTGATAAAAATATATTTAGTATACTGCTTGTCGACGAAAAAAACGACCATAATTGGGACCTTAATTGAAAAATCCTTCATGCTTCTCGAAACGATACCGCAGTACTGTATTTTCGCGTTAGACAGGGACAGTCGTACTGGAGTGGAACCTGTGCACGGCTTGTGTACACCGTACACACAGCACAAGCGCCGCGTGGCCGATTAAACCTTCCACAGCTCGTACGCTGTCCCTGTCTAACGCGAAAATACAGTACCTTACAATTTGGCGGTGGATCATTTCGTGCATGTCAAAATGAATCTATAATTGCATCCCAAAATTAGATTCAAAAGCAAAAGCAAATTCTGGACTGAGCCAGTCTTGCTTGACCAATAATAAGTCCTCCTCAAATGCTCCCTTCTTAACTACAACATCATTTGGCATGACCGACCTCTAGGGCTCAGAGAAAAATGAGAAACAATAATCGTCCGGGAATAATTGAAACAATGAAATTCACAATGAGCAAGATACTTTGACAACCAAAACGACTGGTCAAATTTGTGCTTAACAAGCTGTTAACAAGCTGTGCAATTTGTTAAGCTTGTGCTTAACAAAACCCTATGAAATCGACCATTTTTTCTTCATTTTTAGCCTTTTGAAACTTACTCGGAAAAAAGTTCTTAGTCCCCAATAAAATGGTGTCACAAATGGCACTCCGTTTGGTCAGCTTTTTACTTCAGGAACTAAAAAGGGTTACAAGCTGCTTTGTTATGCAATACGGAATGGTAATTGAGACAGTAACTGTAACCGTTATCGATTGTAACCGTATTTCCGATAGTGTTTTTTGGGGGGGAAGGTTGATTTATAGAATGTTTCAAAATATAGAAACAAAAAGTTTTTATTACACTGTTATTTTTTTTTGAAGCTGTTTATTCACTTCCGTAGAGAAAGTCTTCACAGCTCTTGACATTCCGAGCGAGCCGAACAGTCCACCCTCCACCCCGCTCGCCTGCCGAAAAAGCAACCCCAAATCACCTCTATTCACCGACCCGCCCCACAGTCATGCCTTGGACCCTAATAAACCATCAACCTCAAGCCCGCGAGCCAATCGGTTTTTCTTGCTGCGGAAAAAGACCAAATCGGAGCCGTCGCTGTTGGAATGGATTTTCAAACCAGCCAGTAGCTGCTGCCGCGTTCAGAGTCCGCGACCGTCAGACGCGGAAATAACCTTGAACTCACATGTCTCCGTCTCGCATGTCTCCCATCATGGCCATGTCGGACAGGGGGACTGTTTCACCTTGACTCCTTTGTACATCGACGAACAACGCGAATCGTTTGAGGTGAGACAAGAGAAGGCAAAACTAAACTTAACTCAATAATCTTAAATTTTTCGCGTTAGACAGGGACAGTGGTAGTGGAGTGGAAGGTGTGCACCGTACACACAGCGCAGGCGCCGCGTGGCCGATTAAACCTTCCACAGCTCGTACGCTGTCCCTGTCTAACGCGAAAATACAGTACCACTTCACCCAAAAACAGTATTGCTCCTCCGTTTTTAGAAATGCAAATTGAAAGTTGCGACAAATCAATATATTGTTAATATTTAAAAACATTTTTGCGCTACTTGAATAAAAACATTGACATGATTTGGTTTATCCGGTTCTTTTGTGGCATGATCCTCGCTTATGGGATAAAAACAGCCCGCCATTTTGTTTCACTTTGAACTTTGCAAGTTGTTTAAATTTTTGGAGGCATTTTTAAATATATTTTCGAAACGACAAAATGAATACGAATTTTTAGGTTATAAAATGGGATTATTTCGAGTTTTTGTCGTCCTTAGGTGAGGCGATCCGCCCCGAGAGGAATTTCGCCGCTGCCGTGGGCCACGTCACTCGAGCCGAATTATCCCAACTGGATACGGAGCGAGCTGCGGAGTGAGCTGCGGCAGTCGATGAAGAACCGTACCCCGAAGGGTAAGACCCCGAAAGGTTAGACCCCGTTTGATCAAAACGGATTGTGAAAATTGACAAGGAATCTTTTTTCGTCTAAAGTTCGGTTTTGACAGAGTACAGTAACTGTATGACATATGCGCATATATATATATATTACTATACTATAAATATATATATATATAGAAATTTTACATACTTTTACATAAACTTTCATTTTTTTCATAAACTGAAGAATAAATTCCTTGTTTGAAAATGGAGCAAAGCAACCGCTGCAGATCAGGTGGTTGATTGTTCGATTGTATGAAAATACACCCCCTGCTCCGCCCCTTATGCCCACACCCCGGACCCTCCATACGGACTGTCTAATACCGACAGGTGGCACTGCATCAACGACCATTTTGAAGGCGAATCTCAATCCACTTGGTTACACCTTTTCTCGTGTTTATCAGGCACCGATTGTGTGAGCCACGCCCACTGTTGTTGGTTAAAAATTAGTCATCCTGCTTGAAGTAGTGGGAAACTTTTGTTTGTTAATTCGATTTATAAAAACATATACAAGGGCACTGCTTTTGTGCGCTGCTTTTGAGTAACTGTATAGATTGGTGCCAGGGTCGTTCAAACCGGGTGGGCGTAACTTGTTTTAGCTTATATAAAATAATCAATGAATTTAAACCTCTCAAAAAAATCTCAAATCAAAAGCCGCTTTTTGAGCCATTTAAAATATCTTTTAAATATATTTAAAATATCTTTTAAATATATTTAAAATATCTTTTAAATATATTTTAAATATCTTTTAAATATATTTAATCAACACTGAG
>LRSR01008184.1:0-14000 GCA_001579985.1 Hypsibius dujardini
GTATCTGGCCGAATGAGTCACACTTTACCTGGTAGCTGAACAGTGTTTTTTTTTTCGCAACCGACCATCATAATTAATGACACCTCTAAGCGGTATTTGTGAGGACACGTATATTACCGTAGAGTCAAGACTATTTGGTGCCAAGCTTGAGACCCAACCGTATATTATGCCTGCACACACTGTGCTACCCTGTAGTCATAATATACGGGGATCATTAAAAAGTGGCACCAAGTGGTTGAGACTCTACGGTACCACTACATACACTTGGTTGTTGTTGTGCTTGGAAGACCGGTATATATATGAAAGTCGACGGTGAGACGAGCTATCAAGCACACAACTCTCCTTTGCGACTTCTCTCAGATCGTCGGCAAAATAATTCCCCCATTTTTTTCCGAAATAAAGCTTGGCCGAAAATTTAAACACGATGACTTCTTTTGTGATTGTCACGTTTGTCCTATGTCTGGCCCATTTTTCCACCCTCGTTCACTCCATCCCAGGACCAATTGATCTCGCCCAAGCCTTGGCCGATCGCGCTCGCTACCCGCAGGTCAAGGGCTACTTCCGGATAGAGGCCAACATCATTACCATGGTCAATCCCCGGGGGACGACGAAAAACTGGATGCCTTGTGATCTCGTACCGGGGAAATGCGATCCGAAAATTACAGCTGCAATTGATTAGTAAGTAATTCACACTGCTCAACGTTATTTGCTACTTAAATTTAAATCAAGATTGAATAAAATTAAAAATAATTTGTGGATCATCACATATTTTTCTATTTTTAATGTATTCATGCCGTTTTATTTTTTATTGTTTACACATTAATTTTATAAAAATGTTGCTCTGGCTTTAATCCCATTCCAGTAGCTTGGCAGAGCCAGCCCTCACAGGAAGAATTGAAAATTGGGTGGCAAGAGAGCTAGAAAAAGAAAAAGGCGGAAGACAGGGAACTCAGACGAAGGATCGGACGTCTAGTAATTTAATAAAACGAAAAAAGCTGTTTCAAGTTAGCACCGTCCTCTCATCAAAATTACATTTCGGGTCGTTCAAAAGAAAGAAAGATATGTAGGCAAAAGACGACTTAACCACTCCCAAACAGGCAGAGCTTGCGGGTTGTCCAACTGGACAGACGGTAAACTGCTTTTTTCCGACTGCACAATGTTTATGTATGTGTCTGCGTATAAATATAAATGTTAATTTTGCCTATAGTGAAACACCCAACAACGACTTTGGAAAAGATTCCGTGCCCTTCGGGAACTACCAGTTGTTGTGGGAGGGAACCGGGAAGACCAGCGTGGATATTAACAAAATCCTTAGCAAGGATGTGTGCAACCATGACACAAGGGTACGTGTGGCTACACATATTTCCACTGCGTCTTCGGGCCAATCTAGACATTAATTAATCTTCAAAATTCTTCCGCCTGTCAAATCATGTGCGGTCTCTCTGTGAAAAGTGGGCATAATTTTGTCGGTCTTATTGCAGAAAGTTAATGTCCGGATACGAGCCATGGACAGGGACACACTCAGCGACGACGTGATCGATCACTGGAGCTGCTTTATTTTGACCACAACCCCGCCGGCAGCGGACGAGCGTTCCTCCGAATGGTCCGACGAGAAAGTCTGTTCCGGCCACAACGGTTCCCACAAGTAAGCAGCCATCGGGAGGAAACCGAATTCTCTACAGAGTTTATCATACAGAGCGTGATCCAGCCAAGTTGAAACAGCACGGCAAAATTGAGCTCACACAGACACCGTGTCTTTTGCAATCCATCCAATGAAGGCAGTGTTCAGGTGTGATTTTCACACACAGTAAACAATCAGCTGATTTTCATTTGGAGTTAAAATGCTTACACAAATTAGTTCTGAAACGAGGGGAGCCATTTGTACACTACAGTCAACGTCTTTGATTGGAAACTAATGGATGTGCTTTTTTTAACAGGATTACCTGGAAATACCGGTGGTTCTTCATTCCCGCGGAGGATTGCAAAGAAACAGCCGGCAGCAGCGGAATTATCAGGCGAAACATCCCATTCTTTGGCAAAAAATAATTATTTTTAACTTTATAAATTTTTGTCAGTTTTGGAGTTTCTTGAAACGGAGCTATCATGCCTAGTTTGATACTTTTTTCTTGCTTTTGTTTCACTGAATCACTGACACGTAAAATACGAAGCCTCGTAAAAACATCTTATTTCGTACACACAGGCCTAAAGGGCAACGAAAGTATGAGGCAAAGTCTTTATTTTGACTCACCCTCCATTTGGTCGATAAATCGGTTCACTTATGGGTTCTCTTTGATGGCAGGTGCTTGATTGTTTGATTTTCTGTACTATATCATAGAATACTAGAGCACTTTCGAAAATCAAACAATCAAGCACCTGCCATCAAACGCATGAGTGAGCCGATTTATCGACCAAGTGGAGGGTGAGCCGAAATACAGACTTTGCCTCATACTGCGCTAATAAATGAGCATGCATCAGGGCATTTATATTAAACGTGCTACCCGACATATCGGTTAACGGTTAACCTCATTAATAAGTCCCTAGTCAGATAAATATTCTGTGTTTAAATATTCACGTCCATGTTAAAGGAAACCATAATTGACAGTATTAATTTAAATCGCCTCCAATGCGAAACACACATAGTTGGCAAAGGTCAGGATCATTCGCATGAGCAGAGCGTGGTCGGTCATTTTTTCGCCATTATTAGTCTTCTTCTTATGGGATCATTAGTAATTAAAACTTCAACCTGTAGCGTACAATATAAATTATAACAGATTTCGCAAGCACTACTGCACAATGTAGTGTATGCTGTATTGGAGAGTTCTTGCAAACCGCATGTTACAGAAAACTCTACTGACTTCTCCATACTATGCCAATACGGCCATACAGTTGGTAAAAATATCGGGGTTCTATACACACCAAATCAAGTCAATCTACTCACTCTGTTTAAACGTTGTTAAATGCAATTTTACTTTGCAATAAACCAAAAATAACTTGGTATGTGTATAAATACAGTATAATATTTTATACTAAGGTTATTCAAAGTTCGCTTATTTGCAGCGTTTATTTCGCTATTTCAAACTCGCTAATCTCCCTGGTTTTGCACGCCCTTGCAGCGGTGATACGAGGACACGCCCCCTGGCTTACCTGAGGTTCTGTCTCCTATCACTAATCTCAACTGACATGGACCACTCACAAGACAGATGCACACAATTAGCGAGCAAATAACCGAGAAAAGCAGCTCCTTGGCTGCTTTTCTCGCTTATCTTCAAAACCAGGGAGATTAGCGAGTTTGAAATATCAATATAAACGCTGCAAATAAGCGAATACCCTTAGTAAAAAATAGTATACGATACGGATGGCCCATACCGTTTGCATGAACTCTCTTTTGTCTAGACGGTGTGTGGTACTCCTACTGTACAACTGATTAAGAATAGAGAGGATGAATTGCCTCACCCATCGAGCGCAAATTCACGCATCTCAACCGGGGATTTTCTATAACTCCAGTACGATAATAATTAACCACCCATGATGAGTTTAGTCCCGCTGATTAATTGATAATTGGCTAAATCGGAATTTATTCATCAAAAGACCAGAGTGCCGACAAATCGACCAGTCGTGTGTAAGTGGAGGGTTCTCGGTACTCACACACACAAGGCAAGCGATTGAAAAGGAGCCTCTTGTGTCTTGTGACATCCGACGACCGAGCCGGCGGTTATCAAAGCAATTACTAATTCGACAAATTCGATTTCCTCTTTTCAGCCTTCCATAAGATCTTTTCCTAAAATTATTTTTCTCGTTTTTGGCATAGCAATAAATTTTATCCCCCAACATTCAGCGTAATATAATGGGATGCTTTGCGGCTTACTCGATCATCGGTTCGCTGAGTGTGGCCTTTTTCGTCCAGGCCCTGGCCGACGACCAGGCTCTTTTGAGGAAACTGGGCGCGTCCGCCAACTCCATCCTCATTCAGCCGTGTTTGTTCTACAACAGAGACGGCGGCGACCTCATCACATTCGACTACAGCAAGGGCGGTGCGGCCTTTGAGCTGGCCGTGGAGTACGCCAAGGACAACATCATCCCGGAGAATGTCATCATTGATATTCGGTACTTCAACCTGGGCCACAGCTGTGAGGAGAAGGACACGAGCGTTCATCAGGCACTTCGCGTTTGGATGGCCGACGAGCAGTGCGACGTGTATATCGGTCCAGGTGAGCTCTCGCTGCTGGGGGGATCAAGCTTCAACGATGACCGATCGTAACATTTCAGATTGAGACGACCAAAAATGGGGGGAAATATTCTATTTCGAGTGTTAAAAGGTAGCAGCGAATTCGTCCAGCCCGACAATCGGTCGGGCTGCCCTTTCATCCATTCGTCTGCACCCTGTGTCTGACTGTCTGCCCGGGTACCAGCCCAACCGTCGGTCAGGCTGCCCGCTCGGTCATCCGTTTGTACCATGCCTCCGATCGTCCGTCTGCACCGTGTGTCCGATTGTCCGTCCGGCTGTTAATCTGTCTAGAGAAGAAGATCTGACCGACTGACGGATTTTCCGCTTGTCCACCAATCCCTAGACCGATTCGTCCTCTAGTCCGTTTGTGGGTTTGTCTGCCCTAAAATCTGCTTGACTGTCGGGTTGTCTGTCCGTTTGGCAATCCAGGGCCTTTTACCGTCTACAACATGGTCGAACCTTCCTCCAACTCTTGACCAGTCGAACCTCCCGCTTATCCGACGGACGGTCAACTGAGCCAGATGGTCTCCCGCCTACCGTCGATCAGACCCTCGTCTTTTTCCGTCAAATATCCAGACATTTCACCGTTTCAGTTAGCCGTGTTTCACTCTTCAGACCTTTCACCGGTCCATTCACTTTTCGTACCGGTCTCTTGTGCCGTAAACTGTTCCGACGTTCAATTAGGCAGAACACAACCGTCGCTGATGGCAGGGCATTCTATCCTCGATCCAACAAACGGATCCCAGTTTACAATTTTTTGTGATGTAAAAAAGGTGTATTTGTTGGAATAAAAATACGCAGGAAAAGAAACCAAATTGGCGAGCTGTCTTTTTCGAACACCTTTTAGACAAAACATGCCACAGTATCTGACCTTAGTGACTCATTAATACACGATGCCTTTGAAATTCTTGGTTTCCCATAAATTTAGAGAGATTGACGAAGTCATTCATGAGATTTGTAAAATTATTTTCTTTCAAGCTGACTTTCAAGCTGACTTAGATTTTTCTTTCCAGGCTGCACGGAGGCGGTGGAACATTTGTACGACATCGCGGATTACTTTAAAACACCGCTCATTGCGATGACGGGTGCGGGTGTCGGTGCGAAGGGCGACCTTAAGGCCTACCCTTACCTGTCACGCATTTCGGTCACGCACACCATGACGTCACGGATTATCCTGAAATTCTTGCGGCTCTTCAGTTACTCCAACGTCGTTTTCCTCACCGATCTGGCGAGCAGTTTCAACGTCGACCTGTATAACGTCCTGCTGAGGACGTTGCGACAGCAAGGCTCCACCAGTCTGATGGCATTGAAATTCCCCACGTTTTCCAGCCTTCCCGGCGTCCTCGAGGACTACACGCAGAATCTGACGTTTAGCCTGCTACGTGATGCAAGTTTGAGTGCCAGAGGTAAATGCAACTCAAGACAGACATTTCGTTTGGGATGATTTAATCACTAATGATCAGGGAGGTTTTCGTTAAGAAAGGTGCCTTTTAAATGTCTCAAACATTACACAATACCGGTTGTCCTTTATAATTATATAATATATATATATAATTCTCCTTTGAGAAAAATACTTGTTGAAGTTGTCGAAAAATCCGAAATGTTATATTCGAAAAACCTACTCCCAAAACGAATCGTCCAGTATGCAAAATTCTGTACAATACCACAAGAGTCCAAAAAAGATCAAACGTCCTCATGGTATCCCGACATTTTGTAGCCCGATAACTCGTACACCTCCAAATGATCCTGCCCAGAATACTGTGCAAAAATTACTACACAAGCGACGTGCATATTCTAATTTGTATTTATATACAGTTATCTTCCTCTTTATGCGGGGTCCGATTGTTCGGGATTTTTTGGTAAGGATCCGCTACAATTTCCTCGGTAAGTTGCCTTTACAGGACTAAAATGTCTTCGTTCTAGATATCTGCAGCTAAAATGAACATGACGTCAAGCGAATATGTGAGTACACATATAAATCATCGGGCTGCAATGCTGTTGTTGCTTTTATTATGCAGCTTAGAATTTGCACTGAAATGAACCTCGAATGTATCACTAATCGATGGGCGCATTAGGTCTTCCTCGCGGTCGAACTCTATACTAGTGCGGAGTTTGGAAATTTCACCTGGAGCGTCTGGCACGACGAGGCTGTCACCCAAGCTATTTACGGAAATTCCGAGGACAAGGTACCAGACTTGTACCATGTTACAAGGTACAAGGTACAAGGTACCAGACTTGTACCACGTTACAAGGTACAAGGTATAAGGTACAAGGTACCAGACTTGTACCATGTTACAAGGTACAAGGTACCAGACTTGTACCACGTTACAAGGTACAAGGTACCAGAATGTCCAGTACACAAGCACGTTTTCATTTGCGCCTGCTCCAAAGAAACAGAAAATAGTACAATAATTGAAATAGTAAATTTTATGTAACTAGTTATTCCATGATATTTGTAGTTTCGTATATTCATACTTATATATTTGCCTATCTTGTTATATTTACGTACTTTTTTCATTTCTGAAATGTTTACCGTATTCCCCCGATCTCAAGGGACAGTTAAGCCCCACCCCCTCCCCTCATCGGTTGACTGTTCAGTCGGATTCACTGTGTCGTGATTGGTTGAAATTTAAGCCCAACTTGGCAGCGATTGATTGATTGATTAAGCGGGATTTTTTAACGCACACATTGAATCATTTGATTGATTGTAGGTAAACAACAGCAAACTGTGATGAACAAATAAGATCCGGGTGGATCAAATTAACTGGTAGGGCATAAAAGTGTCCCTTGAGATCGGGGGAATACGGTACGCAAAATGGTCAAAATTGTTAAACATCCACGTACACCGTACATACACTGTGTATACTTGATTGGTTTCCCTTTTTCACACGACAGATTGCTCAGGCCGCTTTCGAGTCGCTCCTTCTCATGACGTACCCGCCGGTTCTCGCCTCATCCAGCGAGGAGTTTGAGCGGCAGGTACGGAAACGCTCACCGAAATACGGCTATCGCTACAAGCCGACCGACAAGATCGACGTCATTGTCGGACACTGGTACGACGCCTTCATCTTCTACGCCAGCGTGCTGCAAGAGGTCGCCGCCAACGGCATCAGCGTCTCCAATTCCGAGGCCGTGATGACCGTCTTCAACAGCAACTTCAGCTTCTTCAGCCCGCTGAACGGTCTCGTTCAGATGGATGAAAACGGCGACCGACAGATGGATTATGCCATGAAAAAGTTCAGCGTGTCCAGCGATCGCTTTCTTGTAAGAATTTACTGTGGTGCAATGTCTTTTTTTAACACCACGGTCATTTGTATCAAGACAAAACAATTTTTCTGAAAACATGTAAAGAGTACTGCAAAACAGATTCAGATTGGCCTTAACAATTTTTTGCGGGAATTTTTTTTTCGGAAAATATGTTTCAGTTTCTATCACCAATTATAATAATAATCTAAGTAATAAGTAATAAGCTAAGTAATAATCTCATCATTTGAGGAGTCACATAACGTAAATTTATTTGAACTGGGGAAATTTAGTTGCATTCCTCTACAGTATTGCCGTTTTTTTACAGCCGTTTCTCCTATTTCCCTACTCACAAGACAACGTGACCATCGTCTCGGACACCGCGTGGAAGGAGCGAGACTCTTTGCCGCCGAATTCTCCACGTTGCGGCTTTGACGGGAGCGCGCTTATTTGCAAACCGAATAGTGAGAAGTTGCTCCGATCTAAAGATTAAATTCACTTTCGTTCACATTGCGAAGCTGTATTCCGTTCTGCCGCTGCATCCCACGCCAGTTATAACAAAACAAGGCACTTGAATTGTTTTCTTTTGTGGCAAAGGAATCCTTCATCCTTGACACGTTTCCTTGCAGAAGCGGCTTGGGCTCCCGGAACCCTGGAAGGGTCGATCATCGGTCCGCTCCTTTTCTTCGGACTAGCGATTGCCGGCGCCATTTACGCCATTAAACGGTATGAGCAGAACAATCTAAAGCCGCTCCGTCTCGAGGATTGGTAAAAATATAGTAAAACTAATCTTTTTTGCAACAAATTTTGTTTATTCGTGCGATAATTAAGTTTGAGATAAAAGTGGACAATTTTTTGCACAGATTTGCGCAAAGCCAAGTAGACCCATATTGGTGGCGAGTCTTCATGTTTGAGCTCTTGGACATTGGAGACATCAACCGCACTCGCTCTCAACTGGGCTCACACGCGGGCTCACGACAAGGCTCAGCCAAATTAGGACAATCAAACGCTTCGTCCCTTAAAAACGTGCGACTTTTTTATAATTTCCCTCCAAGGATGTACTGTAAAGTCCCGACCCATCCGTGGTACTTTTTGGACCCCAAAGTAAATCAGACTCGGTGGTGTGAACTGCTTACGCAATCAATCAAAACGGTGGCTTTTTACTGTGTGATGACGTAGGCACCACGGATGGGTCGGGACTTTACAGTATTTATTACACATCTCTTTTGTTGGACGTTTACCGTGGCACTTGTAGAAATCTATGAAATCCGAGAAGTCGGAAATATCGGCTGGGCACTCGTTGATGGCCGACACGTTAGCTCTGGCTTCCATGGAGATTGCCGTGATGCGCGGCAATGTGGTGTGCCTGCAAGACCTTCCCGATCCTAAACTGCGTGCTCTTCCCAGCTACGGAAAGGACTTGCATCCGGTAGGCACACACTCATTTGAGAAAAGAATCGGCGCGTGAAATAACGCGTCGATTTCTGAAATTCGTTTGATGACGTTCACTTTTATATAACAGACTGACAAGGGAACGGAAGGGTAGCCGACACGCCGATCTCTCTGAAATTTTTTTTGCAATCAGTGGATTAAATTCATAGATTTTAGCGAAACATTTCATCTGCAAACGAGCTCTGGTCTGAGCGGGAGAAAATTCGAAAGTTCCCCAATGGCTCCGCGGGTTTCTCATTCAATTCAAGCATTGATTGTTTGATGTATGCTTTAACAAAACTCAATTTCATTTTAACCACTGTAAAATGCCTTTTTTGTAAAACGTTTAATTCCAAGATTTTTAACGCTCTCCCACTCCAAATATGATTTGAATTTGATTGACATCAGCAAAATCTTATTCGGATGATAGGGGGCGGAGCTATGGATCATTTTTGCAACGTCACTCGGAAGCCTAGATTGAAACTAGCCCATCGCTCCGCCCCCTATCATCCGAATAAGATTCTGCTGATGTCGATCGATTCCAAATCAAATTCGAAGTGGAAGAGCGTTAAAAATCTTGGGATCAAACGTTTTCCAAAAACGACGTTTTACAGTGGTTAAAATGAAATTGAGTTATGCTAAAGCATACATCAAACAATCAATGCTTGAATTGAATGAGAAACCCGCGGAGCCTTTAGGGAACTTTCGAATTTTTTAACTTTCGAGCTATCATCTAGTTTCGAATGGAAAGCGTCTGTGTAACGTAAAAAAAACAACCAACGCATCTTTGATATCGAAAGCATTTGATGGTGTCCCCTTTTCAGGTTTCAGTTGAATTTCAAATCGGAAGATTTCAAGCACACAAAACTAATTAATTTTTACGGGAAACAAATTGGAAATTAATTTTATTGTAAAGCGAATACACCACTCAAGCTTTGGGCACTTGAAAATTTTTCCACCGAAAATCAGACTTCCACGATATATTTTTAATAGGAATATTTCGTTTCCCATATCTGTGAAACAATTTTGTAATTTATCGGCTCATAAAGTAACGCATCAATCAATCAATCCCTTGCTGTTTGCATGTGAGAGCGCGAGTTTTCACTCAGGATGTTTGTTCTATTTCAAGCTCAGGAATTTGCAACACAACAACGTGCAGTCCTTTCTGGGAATTGGCGTGAACGACGAAAACATTTGCCAGTATGCTATCGGCGAATTATGCGGGAAAGGCAATTTACCGTGCCTCCTCCAGTCGAAATCCGTCAAACTCGACGAGCCCTTTAAGAATTCCTTGATCACCGATTTAGTCTCGGTAAGCACTTCAGCACGCCGTCCGATAATAATCTCACAAATTGCATCGCCACAATTGGGATAATTCCTCAATTCAGGGCATGGTGTACCTGCACTCAGTCGCTGCTCTGGGCAGCCACGGCGACCTCCGTGACACTTCATGCCTCATTGATAGTCGCTTCGTCCTCAAGGTCAGCGGACATGGTCTGGCCGTGTTCCGGAATCCCGCAGACTTCCAGCCGCCGTTCGACCATCAAGTGGATCGCAACTTTTACCCTCTTCTTTGGTCTGCTCGTTAAACATTTGATTAAATCGGATTTAAAACCAATCGTTAGCGATTTGGTTTTCAAAAAAAAGCTTTAATATATTTAAATGTCAATCTCTCTAATGCATTTTCTTTCTACCAAAGTGCTCAAGGAGCGTTCAGAATTTCTAGCCCCCGCTTTTCGGGTCCAATTTCGAGCTACCTAGCAATTTCTCTATAGTGGAGTTTTTCATAAATTTTAAATTTAAGTTTTTAGTTTAAGAAATTTAAGTTTTTAATTTAAGAAATTTAAGTTTTTCATCAATTTTTCATAAATTGAAATTAACTTTTCTGGACACCATCCCTTCCCAAATTCCATGGGGAATCCGTTGGCATTGGCCAAATATTTTTGCGGAAATCAGGGGGCGAGGCTATAGCCAATTTTTTGGAAGCTATGCTCACATTTTCAGTCCTCTATGCAAACATGCATCTGACTCCGCCCCCTGATTTCGGTAAATGGTTGACTAACAGCGATATATTTCAAATTGAATTTGGGATGCAATAGTCCAGGCAAACGTTTATTTTAACGTATCAAAAATATGTCCCACCCAGTGGCGCGTCCTAGGGGGTGGCAAGTGGGCAATTGCCCCCCCCCCCTCGTCCGAAATCAAAAGTGACCCAATGTTTTTTAGACCCTGACGTTTTTTAGAGTAAAAATAGCAAAGTCATACCAATATATTTAATATATTTAAAATTAAAAATCTTGCCCCCCCCGTACCGGAAGGTCTAGACGCGTCTATGGTCCCACCACTGGAATTACTTAGTGGCTCAAAATTGGATCTAAAAGGGTTGGCTAGAAATGGAGGCACAAACGTCGTGTACATATTTGTACCGAAAACAAATCGTTAACGAGTACGAGTACTTCAACCTTGCATCTCAGTGGGAGGTTGATCCGGTCCGGGTTGGTCCGGGTGTACCAATCAAGTGAAATGCAAGGTTTGAAGTGATATTTTGATTGCTTGCTGAAATAGGCGAGCTCCTGAGCTGTTGCGAGGCTCAAACTCCGATCTGCGCGGCACACTGAAGGGGGACGTTTACAGTTTCGCCGTGATCATTCAGCAGATTGTCCTGAAGACTCCGCCGTACGGGATCGCCGGTACCGAGTGGGACGAATCGGGATTGAAAGCCAAAGATATTGTTCTTGAGGTTCGTGTTTCATTCAAAGTGTTTCTGTGAGAACAAAAAATACGTGCGTTCGAAAACGCTCTTCGAGTTATGAAACACAATTTATTCATCACCAGGTCAAGCGAGGTATCGTGCCACCTGTGCGTCCGCGAGTGCCGCGCTCAATCTGCCAGCACATCATCGTGGACCTGGTGGAGGACTGCTGGAACGAGGACCCCGTACTGCGGCCGACTTTCGTGCGGATCCAAGGGATTCTACGCAACATTCCCGGCTTCAGTCGCGACAACGTTATTGACCACTTGTTCAAGCGAATGGAACAATACGCGGGAACCCTTGAACAGCAAGTAATAAATTATTCCCTTCCAGGGCGATGGAATTTACGCAATGATTTTATGTATCGAAAAAAAAAAATTTTTTTTCTGAAGGTCGAAGAGAAGACTAAACGCTTCATGGATGAGAAGCGAAGGGGCGAAGAGATTCTGTCTGGTCTTCTGCCCAAGTGAGCCGGCAACCATTTTGCTCCCAATGAATGAATGAATTAATTAATCAATAATCATTCCTCTGTGCCGTAGATTTGTCGCTCGAATGCTGAACAAGGGTCATTCAATCGCCCCGGAAACGTTCCCCAGTGTGACCATTTACTTCAGCCATTTGGAAGGTTTCGACGACATGATTGCCGCGACGAATTCGCCGGCGGAAATGACCCTCATTTTAAACTCCTTCTACGTGGCTTGCGACAGTGTCATTGAGACGATGGATGTGTACAAGGTGGAGACGGTGGGCGATGCCTACATGGTAAGCTCAGTCCACAAAAATATCACTTCACCTTAAAAACTTCTTAATCGCTCATCATTTTCATCATTGTCAGGTGGTCAGCGGACTACCGGTGCCCAACGGATCCCATCACGCGAACATCATATCAGCAATGTCGATTACTTTGATGGAGAAGATTAGGCGGTTAACATTCCCGACCCTTCCGCAGCGCAGTTATGAGCTTCGTATTGGAATAAACTCGGGCATGTTTTATCCATCCTGAAAAAAACATCTGTCATTATTGTGTTTGAATAAAAATTAAAGAGATACGAATAGCAGTATTTGTTTTTAGGACCCTGCGTTGCTGGAATCATCGGATTAAAACTTCCACGATATTGCCTGTAAGGGTCACAACTTAATATCGATCACTTGACCCCTTTGTAATGACCTATTAGAAACGTTTAAGCAAACCGGCATAAGCGTAACGTAAATTTAAGCCTAAGGCGCGTTAAGTTTACGCTTACGACTGGGTGTTTTAGCACTTGGCGTAAGGATTTGGGCGTAAGGCGCAAGAGCAGAAAATTTTAGGAAACGATTCTACCTCTCAAAATTTGGCTAGGGCGAATTTGTCTTACTCCATTCTTACGGCGAAACTTAAGGCCCATTGCCCCTTACGTCAGGCAGTACCATAAGAAGTTAACCGTAAGAGAGGCCACACCCCGTGCCTTATTCCTATCGGTCCGTGTCCTTAAGTATACTCTTACGGTACGCTTACGCCGACTGCTTAAAGGTCCCTATTGTACAGTGGGTATTAGAATTCATCAGTTTCGTTAAAGATTTGGGGACACGGTAAACGTCGCAAGCCGCATGGAATCGAGCGGAGAAGGTAACACCATTGGTCACCATGATTAATTAGTATATAGTATTATAAGGTGGCAGATTTAAAAGGGTATAATCTCTGTTCATTATTATCATGCTTGCAGCGGGAAAGATTCATATCAGTTCCACGACGCAGCATCTGCTGTCACTCAGCGGTCATTTCATCATGGATGATCGTGGGGAAATGAAAATCAAGGTAAGCGACGCGCTTATTTGCTTGATTCCGTGAAGTGGTAATGCGAAATCGTTTGTTATTGAATAGGGAAAAGGCATGATGCAAACTTATTGGCTACGTGGTTATCGGGAGTCCGTTTGGTTCCCCGGAAAAGCGAGACCTAGCATTCCGAGTACCACATAATCGAAAACGTGAAGGAATGGTCCAAATGGCTGATTATGTTATTTTATCTTCTCAAACTTCTCCACGGCCCGTGGAGTATCGCAGCACTGCGCCCAGTCATAATTACTGTCCGTCCGTCCGTCCGTCCATCCGTCCGTTCGTCCATCCGTCCGTCCGTCCATTCATCCGTCCGTCCATCCATCCGTCCGTTCGTCCATCCGTCCGTCCGTCCGTCCGTCCGTCCGTCCGTCCATCCGTCCATCCGTTAGTCCATCCATCCGTCCCTCCGTCCCTCCATCCATCCGGTCAGTCTGTCCATCCGTCCGTTGGACGTCGGTCGTCTGTCGATTCGTCCATTTCTCCGTCGGAGTGTCTGCTTCTCAATTTGTATGTCCGATCGCCCGTCCGTCCAT
>LRSR01008186.1:0-17690 GCA_001579985.1 Hypsibius dujardini
GATCGGATACAAGATTAAACCTTCGAAAGTTGTATCAGATATCCGTTTTATGATTGGAGTGATTCATACGCCCACCAAGTTTTAGCTTGCTCCAGTCTTGTGGTGTAAAATCACAGACAAAGAGCAAAGCCATTGAAAAAAGCCGAGTTGTATCCGACCCAATATCCGGCCCATTCGGCCTGAATAGTTGTATCACATATCCGTGCCTTTTTCGCACGAGTAATGGGTCGGATTCCATATCCTATAGCACTATCCCGTTCCACTGTCGGTGCGGGCGGTCCGAAACGGTCGTTGCGCAGGTGATGGTCTGCAATGCTTTAGGCCATCGAACCAGTCCAATCCGCTCGGCGGAGGGAAAAAATAAAACAAAACGAACTCGGACCACGAATTTCAGCTCAAAATTCGTATGGTCAGCGATCAGTGTTCCTACTGTTCCACTATCCTCTATTCCAATCCAACTGATTCCATTCCGTTCCACTCCATTCCACTAGATCCTACTCCATTTCCAATGTTTTGCTCCCATTCTGGAGTGGAAAAGGAAAACACATTTTTTGATTGCGGTTGCGGCGTGCTCGTAGCTGTTAATTTATTTTTAAGTTTTTATTAATATGAAATGTCCTCTTTGCTCATGCAAAGCCGACTAATCGGCCTTTTTTCCCCATGCCCTCGCGTGGCGGCCCTCTCTCTTCGACCTCTCACACGTCGTCCACTCTCCACGACAGCCACGCATCTTCCCGGCGGTGATGTAAGCACATTTCTTATCAATCAACGAATCAATCTACAGTAGTCACGAATCAACAATTTAGACCGACAAAATTTCATTATATCACAGAAGTAATCAATCAACCGCTTGCAACGCCATAAAAATTCAAATTCAAAACTTCCTGTCAATCAACAATCAAGCGCCAGACACAGTGTGGTTTTGGCTTGATTGATTCATTGATTGATGACATTTTCTTTCCCCCCGCAGGTTCGGCGCAAATTCCTCCAGTTTTTCGGGTCGCAACAGCATGCCATTGTGCCTTCGAGCTCGGTGGTGCCACGGAACGACGCCAGCCTGCTGTTTGTGAACGCGGGGATGAACCAGTTCAAAGACGTCCTATTGGGGAAGGAAGAGCCCGTCTACACCCGGCTGGCCAACTCGCAGAAATGCATCCGCGCCGGCGGCAAGCACAACGACCTGGATGAAGTAGGCCACGACGGGAGGCATCACACATATTTTGAAATGCTTGGTATGTGGGGGAGGGACTGAGAAATTGTGGAGTGAGTTTGAAGATTACTGGGCAAGCGCTTAATCAATCCATCAATCAATACAATCAATCAATCAATCAATCAATCCAATCATTCAATCAATCATTCAATCAATCAATCAATCGATCCAATTATTCAATTCAATCAATCAATCAATACAATCATTCAATTCATTCAATTCAATCAATTCAATCAATCGACGGCTTTTGGTTATGGCTGAAATGTCATTGAATTACATGTGCAGGAGACGCAAACTTCAATCGACTAATCAATCATTGAATTACGTCTATAGACTGCAGTTGTAGCTTTTTCGTTTCTTTTTTATCAATTAATTTGTGGTAATCCTTTAGTTTAAAAATGTTCAGTCCGTGCTCAATTTACGAAAAAGATAAATAATTTGATTTACGGCAAACTGTTCCCAATCTGCATTTTTAAAACTAAAACGTATCGTTTCTTCTCTGATTATAAAGTTGCTCTATTTAATTATAATTCCTCCCCCCCCCCAAAATCATAATAAGCTATGTCTAGAATTTTGTTGGTCTTTCACTTAATTTAATTTATTTTTCTTGAAGTTCACAGTGAACCTATTTTTGATCACCACAAAATTGAGTTTAGTATGATTGGAAATGATGAACGATTTTTCCGTCAAGGTTTCACTGTAAAATGTTTGCTCGAATTTTAGTTACAAATTTGGAAATTTACGAATTTTGGAGATATCCTTTAGTCTAACTTTTCCATGGGCTAGCTCACTATAATTTTCATATTAATTAAATTAGTTATTTTTCATTAAATAAGGAGTTTAATATAACTTGGGAATATATCTTTAATTATAATATATACCGGTAATAATATTATATAATTTTTTTAACTTTTTGTGTATGCTGTAAAATATAAAAATTAAATAATAATATTAAAAATTTAAATCCTGTTAGTTAATACTTAGGTGTTATTGTTCTTTCCAGGGAACTGGTCTTTCGGTGACTACTTCCAGAAGGAGGCTTGTAGCCTTGCCTACGACCTCCTGACTAATGTTTACAAGCTCCCTAAAGACACCCTCTTCATGACGTACTTTGGTGGGGAACCGGAAGTCGGCCTCGGACCGGATTTTGAATGCCGAGAGATTTGGCGCGAAATCGGGATCGCCGAGAGTCACATCATTCCGCTGGGAATGGAGGAGAACTTTTGGGCCATGGGGGAGGAGGGTCCCTGCGGTCCGTGCACCGAAATTCACTACTCCGCCAGCGGAGACCCCGCTCACATGATGGAACTGTGGAATCTCGTCTTTATGCAGTTCAACAGAACACGCCGAGGCATTTTGGAACCGCTGCAGAAGAAGCACGTAGACACGGGCATGGGACTGGAGAGACTGGTGGCGGTGCTGCAGGGCAAGACGTCGAATTACGATACGGATTTGTTTGGGCCTCTTCTGCAGCGAATCCAAGAGGTCAGTGTGATTAGAGGCAGACAGGCAGACAAACAGTCAAGTAGATATGTGGGCAGACACACAGATAAACAGGCAGGCAGGCAGTTAGACATGAAGACAAATAGGCAGACAGACAATCAAAGAGACAGACAGACAGACAGAGAAACAGAAAGGCAGACAGGCAGAAAGACAGACAGACAAATAGACAGACAGGCAGGCAGTCAAACAGACAGACAGACACTAAGTTCGCATGAGATTTTATATAATCGGATCGAACTCAGAAAACGATACGCCTACGATAACTACGATTGGACTCCCTGGAAGGACACCTTGAAGTAAAATATGACTTAACGGTGTAGAGCAATGGACATAGAAATTCATTTTGCAATCGTTTGGCGTTCACAGAATTAGTTTGAGGCAACTAGAGAAGGTTCAATTACGTTGTACGTAGTTAAATGGACTGGAACAACTTTTTCAAGTGAACCGCATCGTTTAATTTTCCGTTTCAGTTGACCAATGCGCCGCCATATCGATCGAAATTCGGCCAGGACGACCACGAAGGTCTCAACACTGCATACCGCATCCTCGCGGACCACGCCCGCATGCTGACCGTTGCCATCGCCGACGGAATGCTGCCGCAGGAACGCGGCGCCCCCTTCGTCCTGCGGAAAATCCTCCGCCGCGCCGCGCTCCTCTTTGAGACGAAATTTCACGCGGACCCACTTTTACTCGCGCAACTCGTTCCAGCCGTGCGGAAGATCCTCGGTGAAGCCTATCCCGAAATCTCCGCCCACGAGGCTAAGATCCAAGCCAGCATCGTCGAAGACGTGGAGAACTACAAGCGGACTCTGGACATGGGGCGGAAGGCCTTCCGAGACATTTGTCGGAAGCTGGAGAATAAAATGGCCCTCCCCGCGGAGAGGGTGTTTCACCTGTACGCCAATATGGGCGTCCCGGAGGAGCTCATCCTGAGTATGGCCAAGGAGCGGAATATGCGGTGTGACTTGAAGGGCTTTTATGAGCTGCTGGAGGGGGAACGCGCCAAGTCGCGGGCGGGCCTTGCGGCGACGAAGGCGGCGGCCGAGTCCGCGGCGTAGACGTTCGTTCTGTGATGATGACTGCTAAGTCAGCTTTACACAGATTTATGACAGTCTTAACTCTTGACTCGATTTGAACTGTGCCTTTTTGTAACGTGTTGTGCTGTGGTTTTTGTGCGTCCACCTGCGCGGGTAAACTACCAGCAGTTCCAGATTCTTTCAGCACAGTAAATGCTCCGCCCGTCTTGATTAAGGGTTGGTTTGAATGATTCGAATGACCGTGCGTTGCGGCAAAATGTAGGTATTGGTTTCATTGTGTCAACGATACCTTCGTAGACCAAGGGCGAGGTCGATGAAGAAAACTCATGCCGTACTAGAATGTCCAGAACGTGTTCCTATCATCTGGGTTATTCAAATAGTCGGCTCGCTCATAACACTTTTCGCCACTTTCGTTTGAGACTAATTTGCATCGACCGTTTCCTCATTTTTGGTTTCACTTTTCAGTGCTAAACTGAAGTGACAAAAATAAATAAATGAAGGGAGAGAATAAGAGCTTCTTAGACTTTTATACGAGTCAGGGCTTCTAGACTGGCTTAGTGTTGTTATTTTATGTTTTATGATATACTTAAGACATCGGGCTGACCGTCCCGTTCCGTCACCCAAAATTTGCAGTTCCTTTGAAATTTTATTATAGATTTGACGTAAAGGAATGAATCATTGTACTACGTAAGGGTCCTAGTTGAATTTAGTTTTCCTGAACTTCGCTGTTTTCCCACAAAAAAATAATTTATAATGAGAGAACATGTATTAAAGGATAGACTGCTTGATTGACGAATCTCAAACAAATTTCTAGAGATTTCTACCAGTAGGTGCGTAAAAATCACAACTTCGCAGTAGTCGCTTAACGTTGAAATTGCGTATTACCCAGCAGAGATGGACAACTCCGGTAAAAACAAACTCCAACTCCACTACAACTCCTTTCACAACTCCACTATCCCAACTCCAACTTCACTCTTTTCCCCATAAGAACCCACTCCAACTCCGTTCCAACTCCAATCCATTTCCACTCCGACTCCACCCGTCAAATAAACTTAATGAAAAACAGGAAAATAAATTCTTATTTGTAATCACCGTTCACAAGACACATCAGGAGATTCTCGAAATTTGGTTCAGTCGTTTGCTGACGACGTTCAGAAAGAATAATACCACACAAATTGAAAGGGCGTCTAATATCGGTAGGGACCGTAAAAGCTCGAATCGCAGCACTTTTCAATTGAGGAAATTTCACACAATTCTTCCAATAAGAAATTGAACTAATACCCACAGCTGTCAAGCCAATATACTGCTTTAGCTCCTCTCCTCTCCTTTAGGAGAGAGAATGGACTGCAGTCCGTTTGCTGAGCCGGGACAACTCGCATGGCCTATGGCCTAGTGCGCGACGTTTGATTTCTCCACAATAAACCAATCAAATGAAATCTCAAGGCCAAAAATTCGATGAAACACAACAATCCCACTCCGCGCAGATCAACTCCACCCCCAACTCCAACTGTTTCAACTCCAACACCGGCTAAAAACTCCGGAGTGGAGTTGATGGAGTTGAAAAACTCCGAACTCCGGAGTCAGAGTTGCCCATCTCTGCTAACCAGTATATAGTAAAGCTGTGACACAAAACCTGGAATGGTATTCAGTTCAATACATTTACCATATGGACTTATGATATTTCTAACTCTTATTGCGCTCACCCAGACTCAGCCGCCCAGGCCATTCCAAACTCAGTTTGTTTCTATTTCACAACTGTGTTGATTTTTCTCTATTGATATCATCAGAGCTCCCCAGTCTCCCCCTGGCATGTTTTTAATTAGCATTGTTTTCCTTTGATCATTCCAGATTTTAAACGTTCTTATTTGCCATTGTATTGCGAAACACCGAAATTGTTCCATGCCAAAAAAGTAAAGAACCTGACGTGGTTGCTATTTTTGTTGTTCTGGCACCTTTATCTTGATTGGCTGAATGTATTAAAGTTCTTCAGATAGTTTAAATTTGTTCCTATCTACGGTGTTACCTACGGTGGCACCTATGGTCATACCTATGGTTGTACTTATAGTCGCACCTATGGTGTCACCTACTTAACTATTTATCAATCAATCAATCGATTATTTATGGAAAAAATTATCAAAACGCAATTATGACATTCCCCAATGATTCAAACCAAACAAGCGAGGGCGAAGCCCGAGCTTGGCTTGTAATTACTGAAAAGAAAGCCTAGCAAATTTCCTATCCGCCGGTGTCCATATTTCGTAACTTGAATTAAACCAAAAATTTTCTCCCCACTCCCCATAAGATGAGACACAAATGAGTATTACTTATAAAAACTGAAACGGAAGGAAATGTATCACGGAGTATTTTCAGTTCAGCACAACGCTTTCCATTCCCACAGAAGGGACTTCTCCTGAGTGTCTCGTGACTCCCGTCACCATTGTTTCAATGCTACGACGACGCCCCTTCTTCATCTTTAGCCTCGAGAGCGCATTTCGAGTTTCTTTTCAACCGCGCGGCACAGCTCCGACGTCGCCGCCAGTGGTCCTCTGACATGCCCGCTGGGATCACAGTGGTTTGAACAGCAACTTCGGGAATACTGCCGTTCTTCGTGCAAGTAGGATGTCTGTAACGCGCATGCACTTGAAGACAGCCCGCGGTGACAAACCTCCGACCGCACGTTCCACATGGATGCGACAACTGCGCCGCCTCAAACTCCTGCATTTGCTGTCGGATTTGCAGGGTCAGCGCGTCTCTCTGACACATCGGTACCTCATCGGAAGATGACCGTAACGGTACAGCCGAGACAGATTCGTAAGACAAACGCACGACCGCTCGATTCACCAAGGCCATCAATTTCATCCAGCTCCCTTCGGTGGTCGCGGCTGTCAGGTGATTCAGCGCCACCAGCCCGTTGTGAATGTGGCTCCACACCGCCCGACTGGAGACGAAATCGAGGAAACGAAACGGTTTGGCGTCAGCGACAGCCTGCAGAATCTCGTCGATCAACTTTGGCTGCTGCTGCGCTTCAATGACCGGTGGGATCTTCATCAGGTCGGAGATGTGTTGCAGAAGGACGTCCTGTGTTGGACCACGCCCAACAAGTCCCCATATCCAATCATTATAGCTCTTTAACCCAGTAATACCTTGCTAAGTTAGTAAGTCTATCTACCCTATTAACCCTATTCTGCTGCTACAGCTAATTAATTGTACGTAATTCTGATGTATGTGCTATTTACTATCACTTCTATAGTTAACACTTTTCTATATAATCATATGTTCTATTAGTTTTAGGGGCAGTTATACATTTTCTTTCCTTTCTTCCAGTTCTCATTCTCTACATATTTGTACTTTCAGTCTAATAAACTTGTTATCTATCAAACTTCCTGTTGATAGATCTAACACCAGATATCAAAACGTGAAACTTGTCATCAGTTCGGAAGGCAGAATTACTTCATTCGACATATTTTAAGCAGGTTGACTGCAATCTGTCTGTCTGCCTGTGTGGGCCTGTCCTTACCTTGAAGTATTTCTTGTTTGTTTAGCAAAGCAAGTCCCCGATGTCCTATTGTGAATGTTGGTCCAGAATGCTATAAAAGCTGGTGAATTGCTCAATGCTGGTAGGGGTTGGCTTCGATGACGGTTCGCAGCACCGCATCCATTGTATTGACCGACATGTGCTGATTGAGAAGGGCCTTTTTAAGGTCCACTGCCCGTTGCAGGGCCGATACTCCCATTGGCTTAGGCTTCACCACTGTTCCCGTGCGTCTCCCCTTCGACTTCACCGGCTTCCCCGTCGGCTTCGGCTTCCTTGTAGCTCCAACTCTCAACTCAGTTACGGTCGCTCTTTTGTAGGTGCCTGAGGATGTACTCGTGCTGTAGTGATGCTGCTGCAATCGGACTACGTCACACTCGTACACGCACGGTATTGACTCTGAGTCCACATTCCGTACTCTCACATTCCGGTAATGCACTTTGTCAACTGAAGTGAAAACTGCTGAACCTTTAACCAAAAACCTTCAGCAGTTTCACCAGCATTTATCTGCAAATTTGATTTCAAGTCAAAATAAAATATATTCAAGGTTAATTTAATTCAAAAAGTCTGTAAAAAACATTTAACTGGGGGTTTGCCAGGGGAGGGACGAAACCCGCCCTTTTGAAAGGGAATGTCGTGGATTTTGAGGAAATCCGGCAGAATGGCAAACGATCGGACCAGCGGTCGCAGCCCTAAGGGCTTACAGAAAATTCCCGACGGCAACGGAAAACAATCCTGCCCGTTGGCGAGGAATAAACTCTTCAACGGCCCTACCCTACACAGCTCCGACTGCCCTTCTCGGTAGGTCCTCTTTGCGCTCGTTGATTCGTGGAAAGGTGCACAACGCGAAGGGAGGTATTTCGGTAGTCCCGGGAAAATGGAGGGAAATGCTCCCGGCTTCAACCTCAAATAAGGGATCGGAGCTTTGAAGAGATTCCCATTTCCAACCCGGTTAGAAATGCGTTGGAATGGAATGTGATGATAGACTGGAACTCGATGGAATGGAGGGGAATAAATAGTTTAAAATCAGATGGCTCGCAAGAATTGCATCAAATTGTGTTCCGCCGAATGGTTCAAAATCTTGCATGGCTGATTAAAAGAAAAACATTTCCAGATTCAAGTGGCAATTCTTTCCCCATAATTTAGCGAATTCTTTCTTGACTTTCACAACGAAATGCCTCCTAAACGAATTAGGCTATCTAAGGCTGGATCGGTCTCCGGGAGTTCAAGCTCGGAGACAACCCTTTCAACGGACATTAAATGGGTTCCTCCGGAGGATATGAAGGATCTTTTCCGCTACTGTGACCTCCCCACTCGCTGTAAACTGCGACGGTATGTACCGCTAGGGTTTACGCCTTTACGCGGTGGAATATTGCGTGGGAGTTGTGAGTTGCCTGAATAAATTCGGGATAATAAATTTCATTTCTGGTTTATCAATCAATCGACAGTTCTTAGCTAAGACCATTTACTGCTCATGTGTTTGCTGCAGTGATTGTCGAGTTGACTGTCCGACACCGTCGTAGTTCTTTCTGCTTTGTACCCCTATTAGTATTGTCTAAACGCACTTGAAAAATATTTTGTATGGTTCAAAAGCAGCTTTCCATTTCAACTAAAATATTTTTTTTATTTTAAGTTACAATATTGTAAAAATCGACATTTAGAAGCATATATCTATGTAAAATCGCTAAATTTACTTCAGATATTTATTCAAAATCTTATTTTAAATACTGAGAATGTTCCTCTTCCTTTAAGTAAAGTAAAATTTTGTATTTAAATAGTTTACCACTGGATTTAGTTAAGTGTGTTTAGTACAGTGTACTGCAAATTTCATTAAATTCAAAGCAAGTTAATTTGAACAAAACTAATCCCAATGAAAAAGTTATTAAATCCGTATTTAATAAATGCGTGTGTATTCGCTTCTTGCTTTAGAACCTGTCATTATTGGCAGCATCTCGTCAGCCGGAAAGACGTTAACGAAGTCGCCATCGTGGATGACTCTTGCCTCTTCATCACCTCCAAAGACTCCAAGACGCGGCGAAAACGAACTCGATGCAGTCTAATCCGCCCGGGAGAAGACTGTCCGGAAAGTTCGGCTAACCTGCAGGCCTTCCGTCGGAACGGCCTCATGGGCGAGCATGTTCGCGCCATCATCTTCAGTGGTAATCGTGGTGATTTTTTGTTGGTGATTGCCTCGATTATCCATCGCATCGGAATGTTTTGCACTCAAGTGCAGCGTATTGTTCTGTGGAGGAGCGAAATTTTAATCAAAGCCGAAGGCAGCACGAGGAACTGGATGAGTCGCATTCTGTGGGCCGAACCATGGGGAAGTATGACCAGGGCGCCGGGGTTCCCTCTGTTGACCACCCTCACTTACGTGAATACACTTGTTACTCTTTCGGTGTTTGGCGGTCAACAGTGGTTTTCTGGAGTGCGAACACAATTCACATTTGTTGTTTTGATCCCACGACTGGAGATTGACCTGATTGAGGACACCGTGACGCATAGCCTGGATGCTTTTCTTTGGCCGTATCCGGGGGAGGCTCAACAAGACTGGGTCGGACGATATGCACCATTGCTGCCAAATATCTATCACGAGTTTGCCGCTGCAGGTTTCTTATTGGCAAGGTTTGATAAGTTGACGTATAACGAACGAAGGAGATTGGTTAGCAAGCGGGCAGGGAAGATGGCAGACAGAGACTCATTGACAGTAAAACAGTCAAATCCGATAGTCAGGCAGAGATAGTCAAATCAGACAGGCAAACAGACATTTGGGCAATCCCAAAAACAAACAGCCACATGAACAGGCTGATGAACAGATATGCCCTTAGCCCTTCCGTATTGCGGCTTTAAATGGTTGAACTCCAAGTAAGTCCAAGCTAACCTCGTCATTTGCAGTAGCTTGGAGCAGACGAGTAACGGGCAGTCCCGGCTGGACAAAATCGAGGATCTCCGAACAGCCGATTACCGGACTATGCGACCTTGTCTCTTGCGCATCCTTGCTGCTTTTATCCTGCATGGAGATAACCTCGGATTCTCGCCTGATCCACCGCCATATCCGTTTAATGATTGCGATGAACCGGACGCGAGGCGTTTGAACTGTTAGACACATAGAAGCACCTGAAGGTGGAATAGCATGGGCTTCTCTTCCCAGCCACCGCCATGTCCCTTTGTTGAAGTCCTACGGAAGAGGCCACGTTCAAGCTTTAAGTTAACTGTGAACCATCTCATTCTTCGGCCGTCATCCATTGTTTTTACAAGGCATAATTATTTCGAGTATCACTTGCTTTCGTTCGTTTCTTCGTTGAGCTGTTACAAACGTAATTGGAAATTTCAAGCAACGTTCATCTATACATTCAAACTTTGTCCGTTCAAAATTCATTCTGCTTATTGTAATGTATAACCGTATTAAATTTCGTTATCTAGACTAAGCAAAGGCTAGCTTCTCCCTACCAAACTGGTGGGCATCACCCATTATGTCCGTCACGACGTCACCTGTGTCTGGCCATATTATCCTATGTAGCATATTTCGGCGGCAGTTTCTTTCCGCCTACCAAACTGCCTTTCACATGCTTTCATCCGAAAACGTACGACAGACAGACAATGGGGCGAAAGGACAATTGACAGCCGAGATTCGTGCCTTTCACTTCGCAGCGGGAGATCAACGATCCACCACGAGGTGAAGTGAAGTCAATTCCGGCTTCGGCTGTTTTCATCCGTGCACGCAAAGCAGAGAACATGTCTCCCTCATTTCGACGTTGATTTATACCTCTGCGTCGTTTGTCTCCCTCTGGTCCCACTTGAACCGCCCCCCCCCATACCTCTATCAGACTCGCCACGCCCAGCCTAGAAGTTTCGAAAAAGAAACGTGGAATGTTCGAGCATTGGACATGCAGGAAACATGGTGATTCAGTACGGGCCTCGGGACTCGGTCTGCCGGGTGAATCAAACAAGATCCCTAAAAATGAATATTAATTGTTGAAAAAGGATAGGATCCTGTACCGGTAACTGCATTTTTTGTGTGTGATTAAAGTGAAGAAGCATAAAGCATAATAAATGAACGTAGCAGTTTGTTTTACCTCACTGGATACTCGTACAAATTTTTTTGGCAAAATATGCGAGAAAACACGAAGAAATCCCTGACAAAAAATAAGCTATTTTCTTATGTATTTATAAAATACCTTCGTCATCTGAAAACCCATTTCCCCATCACACTCAGTATTTTGAGTTTTAACTCCTGCCTCGTTAGAACGGTCTCTACGTAGCTCCTTCAGCCCTGACTCGGCACGATCTCGTGGGGCGGTGGGGGGGGGAGGGGGTATTCTTATCGGCGAATGCTATAAACAGATATCTCTACGCAGATTACGCAGAGAGAACAAAGCGTTCTGCTTGCCTGATTTCCGTCTCGCCTCTCTCTCTCTCTCTCTCTCTCTCTCTCTTTCCTCCCTTCACTTTTGATCATCCAAACATTCATACCCGCGAAGCCCTTATCAGTCCTTCCCTATCACTGGGGACTGATGATGGACGTCGAGCAAAGCGTTTTCTCCGGCTGCATTGGATCATTCTGCTAAGTGGCTCTATCCTGTCCTCTTCTCTACGCTCTCATTCTTCTCTCAGTCTACTCTTAATACGAACCTTGCAACACAAACTGTCCACTGACTGACCAGTCTGTCTGTCTGGCTTCCATCAAAACTGCCCATTAACATGGACTGCACCCCAGGCTGTGTCTGTGTCTGTGGCTGTGTCTGTGGCTGTCTGTCCCTGTGACGGACGTGCCCATTAGCGAGTGAGTGAGAAGGGAGTCCAGCCAACTGTCCATTTTCATCGCTGAACGAGAGGGAAAAGATCGGCGGAAAGCGCAATCAATATTTTCGCTTCCCCCTCTCTCTCACTCTCTTTCCGAATCCGATGCTGTGATGATGGCCTCATCATATCCTGAATTTTGGCCATGTTTTCGGATTATTTCTGACCCGGTATATTTGCTTGTCCCAATCTGGATTTGAATTGAGCATAAAGTGCGGAGGAATTTTTTGCGCGTATTTCGTTTGATGGAATTATGAAGTGGATTTTCATACGGCATTGCGGAGTCTCCATATAAACAGGTTTTCGTGCTTTATGATAATTCACTTGATGGATGTTTGACTGCTTTACGATGCTCTTGACTGTACGGTAGTTGCATTGCGACTGCTCATCATCTTCGGTGTGCGTGCACATCCAATCCTTTCATCATATCTTTGTATACGCTGTGTGTGTGTCTCCTCTTCGTTTCGGTGGATCGCAATTGCAAATATTTGGGAAATATCTGGTGTGCCAAATATTTGGTGTGGTCTGCCTCTGCTCGCTGTTGATCGACACAATTCCCTCACCGCACTGATTCGCGCTCGCAGAAGGAATGTGCGCCGGAATAATGCGATGTTTATTGAATGGACGACTCTTGCCTGCGTCAGTCATGGTGGTGGTCTACTTTTTGCTTTGCCTAGGTTAGCATTCTTACTGATGCTGTACTAGTACTTACACAAAAACACCAGTTATGACGAGCTTTTATTTTAGCAAAAAGGCAAAAAGGTACTTTTTTACCTTTACGGCAAAACAATTTCTTGTCACCAAGTAGTGTTGCTAATTTTAATTTATAATATAAAAATATAGGTTTGATATTATAATTAATTTTAATAAATTCAAGATGAAAAGCCAGTTTTAGATGTTTCAATTGACTTTTCATTTTTACGCAATTTTAACAGCAGAAGAAGAGTAGTAAATACAAGTGCCTCAGTCGATGGTAGAAAGCTGCTTAGAAAATTGCATTGAGTGTTGCGGCATAGAGATTCTTCAGTATACGAAAAATTTGCGTTTACAGTAGAATATAAATGTACGGGATTACTTCTATCTATATACATAATCATACCAATTGCTAATGTATAATTACATTATTGAGAGAAAATTTACAAAGTTTCAGTTATTGGTATGCAAGTTTTTGAAGATAATTAAGCTTTATTGCAATGAATGTGCACTGCAAAATTTGGAAAATTCTGACGGTAATGTATTAGTATTTTAATAATGTCCGTAATTAATACCACAAGATCTGAGGGATGTGTGTACATCTATTATCAGGATTGATTTCCGGTCGGCGTAAACTGCGGCGCAACGTTATAAATCAGTCAATTGTTATTGTGTTTGAGTTGAGGAGAGCTGACAATTGAGGGAAGGAAATAGGACGACTCCATGATCAGAGAGAGAGAGAGAGAGGGAGAGAGAGAGAGAGAGAGAGAGAGAAGGGTTAATGAGGTCTATAAGGACAAGTTTTATGGTCCGGCTGCCGGCGGACTGCCGGCAGTCCGTCGTGCTTGACCGTTCAGCCGAGCACGCCACACGGTCGCCGCAACAGGATTGATAAATCAGTCAACGGGTCCGTCGCATAGTTTTACGAGTCGCTTCGCTCTGGGTCGTTTCCGGAAAAGTGTTACGATTATATTCTTTACAAAAATGGATATTATCGCATTTACTTCATTTGACTATCGTAAATGAGTAACCACACAGGTAGCCGACCCTGGTTCGCGGTTATTTTATTCATCACCCTAAATATTCGCATTTCCCGTTTAACAGAACAAATCTCTTTATTTTACATAAAAATATTTGTCCCTTGAATCACATAACAAGAACATTTTTTTAATTTACATTTAAGGACAATATTTTTAATTTATTTACAAGTAATAAAGCGCCTGTTATTTTACAGTTAATTATTATCTTTTTAAATTAACAATTCAATCTGTTCGTTATAACATTTTTTTTATTCTGTTTAACAACAATCTTTTCAACTTATTAATTATCATAGATGAGGACGCCAGAGTCCACGCCACCGACGACTTCTACTTCAGCCACCACCCGAGATTTCCTGACTTGGTGCTGGACGGGCAATTCCTCCAACTGACATGTCAGGTCTCCGTGGAGCAACACATCGTCTACCATTGGATGTTCAACAACAAACTCATTGAAAACACCGCGAGACGATACCAAAACCGCTCCACCCTCGTGTTCGCGCAGGTCCACCGCGGTCGCGACACCGGGCAGTATCAGTGTGTCGCCCTCAACACCTCCTCCGGCTTCACCACCGCGTCCTCGCTGGCGGATCTGCGCATCAGCTGGGTCGGACCGTCCGCCAAGGTCGCCGTACTCGCCCCGAAGACCCCGGGAATCATCAACGAAGGCAACGCTTTGAAACTGAAATGCGTCGTCGAAGGGAGCGGGTATCATGTCAAGTGGTACCGGAACAGCGTACAGGTACTCCTATAAATGATGGAAAGGAAAACGAAAACGAGTTAAAAACAAAATTACATTTTTTTGCCGCGTCATTTCGTGAAAAGATAATCAAAATAAAAACAACAAAAAATAAATAATCTGTAGTTAAGTTTTTAAAGTAAAAAGTAAGGTTTTTATAGAACTGCTCAGTTTTTGTTTTGCCTTAAGTTTTTAGACAAGTACACATTCTTGATACGTAGTGGGCCTATTGTTGAGCTGACTAAAAACTAAACACAGCAGGTGAAAACAAAACCAATATTATTTGCTGTTTTATTTGGAAGAAAATCAAAATAATTTATTTCACTAATTTTTAGTTTTGTTTTTGAAATAAAATATCAGTTTTTTTAAAGCTGTCTGGCCTTTATCTGGCTTATTTTTTAGTCAAGGAATTTGAAGAAATTAAAAAGATTTCTACAGCAAACAAAATTACAATATAATCTGATCTTTTGGAAAACTGGAATTTTCCGTAAAGACAATTTCTACAGGAAGCTCAGACAATTGAGAAATTGAGAGATTGAGAAATGATCTAGTCTTCAAACTAATAATGAACTATCGTGAGAGCTCGCTAAAATACATACTGTACTGCCACGATTATAAGGGTAGGTTTTTTACACCGGGTGTGCACAACTGTGTGTGTGTGAGTGTGTGTGCTCACTCAGCACACAGGCGTGTGTGACGGAGGCGGGGCTTAACCCACCCTTAAAATCGTGGCAGTACAGTATATACATATTGTAACACGTACCGCACCAACGGTGCAGAACATATTTTATTTCCTCATATGTATAAAAAAAACAGTTACGCTGTCCAATCGACTGAATACTTACTGAATAAATGAAGCGTCGACTGAATTCTCGCAAAAATTTGACTCGCAAAAATTTCGAACAAAGCAGAAAAGTATATGCAGAATACCATCCGCACTTGCCGCTAAATTCGCTAAATTTGTGTGTGGAAAAGAGACAAACCGACTGAACAATCCAGAACTTATTGCCGCTGCACGGCAGTCCAAAATTTAATCCATTTGATCCAGTAAGGAATTTGAAGTACACGATTATCTATCACATTCGCCACGCACATTGTTCCTTCCGATGTGTTTCAGTTTCAGTTTTTGAAACTTTTCAACAAAGTACACTTTCTGAGATCAAATCTCTCCTCAATCAGTCTCGGCCGTCTCGGCTAAAAACAATTTTAGCAAACTGAAAAATATTTCAGTATACTAATTTTAAACGGAATAGAAACTAGCAATTGAACAAACTTTAATTTTGTTTTCCAATTTTTTATCACTCAGGTCTCTCCGGACTTGCGGATTGTCGTGGACGAGGCGGAACACACGCTGACCATCGAGCCGCTTTCGGTGCATGATAACGGAATCTACTCCTGCGAGATCCGGCTGGGCGAGGACGAGCCGAGAGTCAGTGCGAGGAACTTCCCCTTGACCATTGCCCGGCCGGACGTGGCGAATGTGCGGGTCCTGCCGCAGGATTTGATCGTGCAGAAAGGGAGCGCAGCGCACTTTGACTGTGTGTATGAGAATGCTCGCAGAGTGGAGTGGTTCTACCACGGGAACGACGAGGCGCCCATGAAGAACACCACCAAGGGCCACGTCATCTTCCCCAACGGGACGTTATATTTTCCGCGGGTTCAGGCCAAAGATGCCGGCTCGTTCCGCTGCGCGGGCGCGGTCCGAGACGAAGAGGAGCTGGTGGAGAGACCGACATTGGGCTACCTCGTGTATCTCAAAATCGTCGGTAAGGTTTTTTTGTCTGTAAAACGAGGATCATGTAGAAAAACAAAATCGCAGCTGGCGTGCTTATTGTTTGTCTTTTTATATTATAAAGTACGCAGAACTAAATGAAATCCTTAGTGACGAAAAGTTTAACGGAGAAGGCCTAATTTTAGTAAACTACTGTAAAATGGTAGTTGGTAAAAATTTTGCACTCTTCCCATGCTATTCTCACGGGTTGTTTCGCCTTGGCTTACTTTTAGTCCGCCCGGAGATCTCCGCGAAAAGTTTCTTCCCCATCCCGCTGAACAACCGGTACGTTCTTCGCGCTGGCGCGACGCTGGAGGTCTTTTGCCGTGCCAAGCCGGAAGCGCAGCCGCCGCCGGTCATCACGTGGGTCAATAGCCGGAAAGAGCTCGTTTCAGACAGTTCATTCTGGCTGATCGAGAGTGTCCAGCCGAGTCACGCAGGGGAGTACACGTGCCGTGCGCACAACGGCTACGGCTCCGTGGAGGAATACACCGTCAGCCTCATCGTGACGAGTAAGTTAATCACGATGGGACATCCTATGGGACTAAGGTCTTGAACGTGTACATACAAGTTGATAAAACACTAATATTGTGACCCATTTACACTGTATGAAGCGGCCTAGCCGTGATCGAATATACGAGATGAATTGTTAAATGAGCTCAAATTATCTCTCTTTATTTAAGTTTACTATTTATTCAATTCTTTAATGTAGATCGACAAACTATTATCTAATAGGAGAATGTATAATGTTCATGGTGTTCGTCTAGAAAAATGTGTCTGAAAAATAAAATATTAGTACAAGGATATCCCCGAATAACTAATAATTATAATTATAAATTAATTGTTTTAAAAAGAAAGAAGTAAACGGGAATTCGTGGATGTGCATGAACACATTTCTCCAAGTCATTTCTTTTCCCGCAGTTCTTCCGGACATCTCCCAGGAGCCCGAGTCCTCCGTCAGCGTGGACGAAGAGAAGCCGTTTCAACTGTTCTGCGCCTTCAAGGGTTCACCTGGTCCGCTGACCAGCGTCAACTGGATGCGAAGCCGCCACAACAGCACTCAATACATCCGGGTGGAATCCAGTGCCCGACACAAGATCATCGGCAACCGCGACGGTTCTACCAGTCAGCTCTTGGTCAACGCCTCCGTCGCCGCGGAGGACTCTGGCAATTACCGCTGTCAGATCATCACGCAGGGCTTCGATCCTGTCTACTCCGAGATCTCCTCCGTGGTGGTCCGCGAACGACTTCGTTTCACGGCGAAACCGTTGAATCAGCATCTGGAACTTGCGACCAAAGCAAAAATCAACTGTCGAGCTCATGCTACGGAAACTGTTCGTGTCAAATGGACTAAAGAAGGGCGGGGCG
>LRSR01008189.1:0-10959 GCA_001579985.1 Hypsibius dujardini
GATGCTAATCTGTCTTCAGCCGAATTTGAATGAGGCCGCGGTCAACGAAGCCATCCAGAATCGGATATCCTCCCTGCAGGGACAAGGTAGTGGGAATTACACCGCCTCAATGCAGCAGCAGCAACGCCAGCAGCAACAGCAACAACAACAACAACAACAACAACAGCAGCAACAGTTGCAACAACAACAACAGCAGCAGCAGCAACAACAGCAGCAGCAGCAACAGGAACAATCAGTACCATTTCTACAGGTGAAGAACACGCATATGAACGCGTACCCGATCCAGACCACGTCCAACTGCTACATGGCGTCCGCCAACAATCCGCCATATGACCCGTACAACACGGTGGTTACCAGCACCGGAGCTCTAATTGCGAATCAGTCGGCTTACGGCGGGAACAGAGCATTTTCGGTGCAGACATTCGGCGGTCCACCACCACCCATAGCCATGTCCAGCTCCAGCGGTGGAAGCCCCGGAGCTGGTGGGTTAAACAACAGCAGCAATCGACCGCCCATCATCGAGGTCCCACAGACGATCGCACAACACGACCAGGCTACGGCGGAGCTGCGGAAGGAGATGAAGCAGCGCTCCATGTCCGGCCCGATTAACGGACAGCCGCTCATCGATCCGGCGGTGTTGGGAAGCCTGGCGAACTTTAATCGCTCCTCGTCTGTCAGCAACGGGAACTTGGCGTATCTGCAGCCCAAGGAGGACATTATGCGGGCGGTGGAAGCAGCCTCAGCGGTGCCGGTGAAGAACCCGAAGAAGACGTCTGCGAGCGTGTCATTTGCCATGCCGCAAGTACGAAGCTTAGAGGGACTGGGCGATTACCATGTTTCACAGTTCAACTCGTTTCTTGGCCTCTACAGGTTTCGAGCAAGATGCCACGAACAAACACACGAACCATCAAACCCATCAAATCGCATGAAGCACCCGCCCAGTCGCATCCCGCACAGCCATCACGGATTGATGCTGGCTTCATGAGTTCGTCGGGCTCTTCTACGCTGGCTCAGCTGTTGACCGGAGGTTTGTTTAACTATCATATTGTGCAGTCTGGTTTATTGAGGAAAAATTAATCTTTATGATTGATTGTCTGTATTGTTGTCTGTGTGCCTTAACTACTCCCAAATAGTCCTGATTGACTTTAATTTAATTAACTGCAGTATTAAAATACATGTATGGTGAGTATGCCTCGTTATCGGGCAAGTGATTGAGGCTTCATTTATCATGTCGTTTGAAAGAACTGGAGGTTATGGGATAGCGGTTTGTACGTCGGCGTTCCACCTTGAAGGTTCGCGGTTCGAACCGTGGTGTTGGTGAATTTTATTTCCCGAGATTAAATTGTCTGAATTGGTCTCGATGATGTGAATTCAAGCTCAACAGGGCTGATCGTTATGATGATAAAATTCCGAATTGAGAGACCCACTTTTTCTCTCGGAAGAAACGCGAGGGGGCACCTTGTTTGGAGTTGATTCGTGTTTTGCCTTACTTTCAGGAAGTCCTTTCGCAATGTCCGTCCCGCCTGCCCCGATTGTACAGCCCGTTACACCACAAACCGTCATCACGGGCACGAAGAAGCTGGCACCCAAACCGACCATCAAAACGGAATCCCCCGTAGTCAAAACTGGACCTCCCAACGTCTCACCATTTACCGTATGGAACGGTCGCATGGCATTCATACGACTCTTCATTCATCATTATTGTTAACCCTTGCAGATCAATCTGTCGAGCCCTACATTACAACAGCAGCAGCAACAGAATGCGTCAAACGTGTCTGTCACCACGGAGCCCCCCAGGCAGCAGTCAGATGTCATCCCCAAAATGGAATTTACAGGATCTCAAGGTACGCGAAGAAACTATATTTCGATGCCGAAAGCTGGAGCCTTTTAAGGTTGATCCTTCCTTTTCTCTCCCCCCCCCCAGACCCGTCGCGGTATCGCTTGAAGTCGGAGGAACCAGACGGTAGGAATCCTCGGAACGTGGAGCACAAACGAATCAACCACATCTCCGCGGAGGCGAAGCGGAGAGGCCACATCAAGAGCGGGTTCGAAGTGCTGCACGGCTTGGTGCCGTCGCTCGCGCAGAACGCCTCGGTGAAAGTCAGCAAAGCGGTCGTCCTTCATAAAGGTACACGTTTCTTTGTCTGCGTCCTTGTTGAGAGACGCTGGATGTCACGGGAATTCTCACGTTTGTCTGACATGGGTTCATCCGCTTCCCGCTAGGTGCTGAATACATACGCCATCTGAAGGAAGAACGCCGCGCCATGCAGGCTGAGGCGGAAGCCCTGAGGGAGCAGATTGAGACCATCAACCAGGCGGTGATGTAAGAGCTACCCTTCTCGCGTCAGAAAGCGATTGTCGCGTCAGAAAGCGATTCTCACGTCGGAAAGCGAATTTATTTTTACACCATTCTCGCTTCCGTTTCCGATTACTGTAGTCTCTGTCAGCAACAACTTCCGGCCACCGGTGCACCGGTCAGTAGCCGCGCACGCAACGACCGGATGAACGAAATGCTGGATGACTATGTCCGGCAACGAACCCAGCAGAACTGGAAATTCTGGCTGGTAAGGGTTACCCGAACTTGATCTTGCTCACCCATCGAAAACAAGGCAGCAAAGATCAATCGTGTCCGCCTTTCGATTTGCAGTTCAGTCACATCGTACGGCCACTGTTTGACAACTTTGTCTCGAACGTCTCCACCAGAAGCACTGAAGACCTTTGCCGGACTACGTCGTCTTGGGTTGACCAGCAGTGCACATTGGTTTTATTGAGACCCCGTAAGTTGCAAGAGAACTTACTGAACAACCAGGAATTGCGGACAGATTTGGTCTGCCTTGGCTTTTGAAAAGGGGCTCATTGCCCATGAACAACCAGGAATTGTGGACAGATTTGGTCTGCCTTGGCTTTTGCCGAGGGGGTTAATTGCCCATCTTGACAATTTGTTCCTTGTAGTTATCAAAGATTCCATGAGGAAACTCAGTACAACGACCCATGTCCTCAGCGATCCGGCGCGACTCCCCAACGAAGCCAGGCTCGCCGTGCAGAAGAACCCATCGGGATCCTCCTTGCAAGCGCACTCTTCCTCATCGACTCATCATCGCTCTACCAGAGAAAGCTGATTTTATTATATCGTTACATCGTGGTGAGACTCGTCACCCCGGTCGAGGGCATCATCGAAATCTGCAACCAAAGTGACTTGTTAACTGCAAATTGGGCCTTGCATCATTTGGTTTTTCCGTCTTGTTACGACAGTTGATGCTGAGAGAGACGGGGCGATTTTGGAAGAATCTATTTTACTTTTGACCGTAGTATTCACTTACCTTGCTTCACACACACTTGTAATCCTATATAAATTAGCTTTGAAACGAAAAGGAGAGAGAACTGTAGTATTAAATAAAAGAGTAAAAAACCGTTCGGTGGAATGGGGAATCCTAGTGTTAAAAAACGACATGCTTGAGCAACTGTGGTGAAAACGAAACATCGAAACGTCAGTCGTCGGCCGCGTCGCTGCTGAGGAGCGATCTCCCCTCTTGCCCGTACAATGGCGTGACCGTGGACTTCTTTTCCCCACCACCACCACCACCACCAAAATGCGCAGCGGGAGCAGTCACCACACCACTACGCGAGTCCGTATCGAACGTCCGCAGCCTGGAAGCATTAGCGTTAGCGGAATCACGACCGCGTTTGTTCATGCTTGAATAGACGCAGAGGCCGAAAAATCCCACCATCACAACGGCGGTGCCTAGAAAGTAACACCAGCAAATAAAAAAATTAATATAATCAGTACATGTTTTACGGTCGTCCGCGAACAGCCAGTCTATTAGCAGACTACCCTTGAGCCAGTCTGCCAGCAGACTACCCTTGATCCAGTCTGTTAGCAGACTACCCTTGATCCAGTCGGTTAGCAGACTACCCGTGATCAAGTCTGCCAGCAGACTACCCATGATTCAGTCTGTTAGCAGACTACCCTTGAGCCAGTCTGCCAGCAGACTACCCCCTTGATCCAGTCGGTTAGCAGACTACCCATGATCCAGTCTGCCAGCAGACTAACCCCTTGATCCAGTCTGTTAGCAGACTACCCCCATGATTAAGTCTGCCAGCAGACTAACCCCTTGATCCAGTCTGCCAGCAGACTACCCCCTTGATTAAGTCTGCTAGCAGACTACCCATGATTCAGTCGGTTAGCAGACTACCCGTGATCTACAGGTCTATTCCCTAACATTTGGACACGCGATCGGTTGTCAGACGAACTGTGCGCAACTGATCATGTCCCAGTGATTAGCTTAAACAAAGATGATTCAGTTTAGGGAAGGTTAGCGTTCAAACAATTGGGAAAAAGCAGTAAGCCACCCCGTGCAGCTTTACCCAGAAAAGGTGATCATTTTATTTTCCTCGGAAAAAAAGTAATCTTCTTGGTCATTGTAATTGCTCTTCCTACGCATTTTTTCGTACTTTTCGAAAGTTTGTCGATGGCTTATTATAAAAGGATTACTTCAGAGCCTAAATTAACCGATTGAGAGAACCAGGCCTGTCGATAAATTGTCCATCCAATATTAGAGAAGGGTTTCACATGCTGTACATCAGTATCGTTCAACACTAGGTTCTCAACTCAAACAACAAATATGCTCATTTTATGCATTTTTGCACTGAAAAACTAGAAGCGGGAATGATCCGACATGTTTTTTATGTGAAAGTTTTCAAAACACGTAAAAAAAGAACTTTTGGCGCATGTTCATAAAAATATATATTTCATAAATCGGTTCCAAACCAATTTGCCTTCCCGAGGGCTTCTTGTGAAGCCTATCTGTTTTGCTATGGATCTGCTATAAACCGATTTTCGAAGTAGGATGGCTCACTTTCGTCTCATTAAATTCAGTCATGGGCGCAAAATGGCAAAAATTATCAGCCAACTTCGTTTAATTTTCGTGACCAGGGCGCCTGCCTTACAAAATGAAATCGGAAACGTTTCAACCACGTATATAACCGCAAAACAGTTAAGCTTCATATAATCTGAAGAAATTTGATCAAAATAATAAAAACCATATTTTTGGTGATATTTTTAAAGTGTCCAGATGTTAGTGAATAGACCTTGTCTGTATGAGAAATGTGCCTGTCTGTATGAGAAAGGTGCCTGTCTGTATGAGAAAGGTGCCTGTCTGTACGAGAAATGTGCCTGTCTGTATGAGAAATGTGCCTGTCTGTATGAGAAATGTGCCTGTCTGTATGAGAAATGTGCCTGTCTGTATGTCTGTGAGAAATGTGCCTGTCTGTATGAGAAATGTGCCTGTCTGTATGAGAAAGGTGCCTGTCTGTATGAGAAAGGTGCCTGTCTGTATGAGAAATGTGCCTGTCTGTATGACGAAAAAAACCATCCCGGCTTGTCTAAACGTTCGTAGTAATGCTTGAAATGCACCTGAACATATTTTCTTCACTAAAAAATACCGTTCACATCTGAATACGGCCGTTTAGGCCAGTTTTCGCTTTTATTTTATGGCAAACAACTATCGAACTAACAGTTTGTGCTCCGTTTTCGGATGTCCGATTTCGCAAAATAGTGAATCTTGGTGATGATAATAATGTCAAGGTATAATCAACCGCCAAATACGTAAAACTGTATCGTTGTCTGGCAGAGTTTTGCGGAAAAATTAAGTTTTGGTTAGAATGATTGTCGCACATTAATGAAATTTTCGTTTGTATCAAATTGTTCGCTAATCTTTCTCAATTTCGTCAATGTGACTAAAGAGCAGTGGCGCGCCGAGCTTTGGTTTAAGGGGGGTTTTTTATTGTATCCGAAATATTCCCGATAGCACGTAAGGGGGGGAGTATTGCATGACAATTCTCAATCATAGTCTTTTTCTCTAATGGGGGACCCTTTGGGCACTTTTTTTACTTTCGAGGAGGGTTTTAGATCAACAAAACACCCCCCCTCGGCGCGCCACTGCTAAAGAGGCTCGTTCGCCTGACCCTTTGATATATATGTTAGATCACTTGTCTCGGCAAATACTTATATATCCATGTATCCATGTACTTGTAAAGGATACGTGATCCCTAGCGGTCTGTTAAAACTGTTAAAATCCCAGATAAAACTCACAGATAAGCAAAAGAATGATAAAAGCAGAAAGTCCAACCGACGCGCCTTGCGACGGTGCGCCACCACGCATCGCCACCTCGGAAGAGGGCCCTGTGGGGGCAGTATGACGTTTGGTCGTAGGGGCGAGGGGCGGTATCACAGACGGAACGACGAGTTGCTGATGAGGGAACTCGCGGAATTCATCCTCAATGGACACGGTGACGGGCTCGCGGGACGCCTCGTCGAACTGCTGCGGCGCGTTGCCGTCCTCCCGGACCGCGGAATTGTCCTCGGGCTGCTGAGAGGCCAACTGAAAATTCACAACAGTGGCGGGGGCGTCCTTCACCACCGTCACTTTCCGCCGGGCCACGGTGTAGCCCTTCTTTAGCGCGGTGATACGGTAGTCGCCCGGTGCGAGGAGACGCCAATAATCACCGTCAGCATTGCTGACGACGTTGTGATTGATGCCTTCCACGCGGATCGTCGCGTTCGCGATGGGTCGATTCTGGTCGTCCCGCACGAAACCGTGCACGCCCTTGTGCACCTCCATGAGGTAGGCGATGAGGGGGCGCTTATTAACCTGCCAGAACTGCTGGAGATACTCCGGGTTGGGGTACTTCCAGCAGCCGAGTTCGACGGTGATTTCGAAGGTGTTCGAGTTGAGGTAGTTCCAGTCTTGCATACCGCCTGTTAAAAAGCAAAAATAAATTAATAAATATTAATGACTTTGGGGAGTTGTGCGGCTGAGGTTCAGTCGTGCGTACCGGCAACCGGATACCACTTGGCTCCGTTGGTGATTCCGTCACGGAAAAATTCGTCTTGGTTGTAACGAGGGCAGGGATGTCCTTCGAACATTGTGGAATGAGCCTTCAAGAAAAAGACAAGTTAAGACATCATCTCTGGGCGTTCATAAATTTTTGTAGATCAGAATATAATTGTCCGCCAATCTAATCTCCTGTCTGTCTATCGGCCTGTCTGTCGGTGTCTTCTTGTTCGCCTGCCTGCCTGTTTATATGTTTGTCTGCCTATCTGTCTTCCAGTCAGTTCATCTGTCTGTCTGTCTGTCTGTGTCTGTCTGACTGTGTCTGTCTGTCTGTCTGTTCGTTTGTCTGTCTGTCTGGCTTTCCATCTGGCTGGCTATCTGTCTGCATGCCTGCCTGCCTGACACTCTGTCGGTGTGTCGGCTTGCACATTTACCTGTGAGTAAGTCTCTGCAAGTTGCTTGAAAACGGCGTCGTCGGGACTCTGATTATAAGTGCCGATTTGAGCGAAAATATCCTTCACATCGTCGTACGGATAATTAGCCACCAGCGAGCCACCATGTAAATTAGCTGACAAAACAAACGGATACGATTTGATCCACTGCATCACCGCCAAGGTCTCCGCCTCCTGTTGCCTATTCTCCTGCCGCATTCCGTACTGGTCGGGGAAGTTGCGATTGAGATCGACATTGTGCATGTTGGTTCGGCCCTGGACACCCTCCGTGTCTCCGACTTGGCTGACCTCGAACCCATCCGGATTCATGCTGGGAAGGATGTGGATTCGGGTTGAGCGGACGACTGTTTTGATGCAGTCCATGTTGTCGTAGTTCTTCAGCAGCACCTCGATGAGGTTGAGGAGAATTTCCCGGCCAACCACTTCGTTACCGTGCATGTTACCGACGTATTTGAATTCCGGAACACCTGGAAGTGGAGTGCAAACAAAGGTAAACATACAACTGCCGGTAGGAAAACAACACTTGTATCGAATGAATCAAATAAATGCAGTCAAGGTCAGACACCGCCAAGGGTGCACTATCAATAAGCGATAAGAGCTTTCAGTCAACGCGTTGAGCAACACCACGGAACAAATATACATGGACAAAAACATGGGCGGCGAAACCGGCAATTTTTACAGACAGACAGGTAAAGAGACAAACATACAGACAGACAAGGCAATCTTACATACAGACAAACTTACATACAGGCAGACAATCAGAAAAGACAGACAAACCGATCGCTAAACACGCAGGCAGGAGGCAGATACAAAGACAAACAGGCAGGCAGGCAGGCAGGCAAACCTGCTCATGCACAGACAGAGAGATAGACAGGCAAACATGCAGGTAGAGAGTGACAGAAAGACAAACAGACAGAGAGACAAACAAAGAGACAGACAGACAGACAGACAGACAGAAAGATAGACAGACATATAGAGATATAGATAAACAAACAGACAAACAAGTAGATAGAGAAACAGATACACACACAGACATTTCGGGTCGGAAACACAAACCTGGTTGATGAACTCCCGGTTTAGCGCTGATTTCCATCACCCACAGCTCCCGGCCTTGTGTCGACTTCCCCGCCGAATACAGCCTCGTAATTGTCGGGTATGCTTGAGCCAGCCCCTTCAGCATAGATGTCAATTCGTCATAATTGTGGTACTTGAATTCCGCCGGCTCGACGAAGCCGCTCTCACCGGACGCGTCGCACGGCAGGATTCGGCGGATGATGTCCGACAGGGACATTTGACTTTGCGGCGACCGCTCACTGGCCGGCACATCGTCATCGAGGAAGTTCTGTGGATTCGGCTCTTGGAAGCGTAGTTTGTTCTGCAGTTGTCCATTGTATCCGTAGTAGCCGTTTTGATAGGCTCCCTGTCTGAGGTTGAGTAGACCGTTGGGTATGGCGGCGGAGTAAGCAAACTGCCAGCAGGTCAGGAGATTGGTCAGGATGAGCAGTGCGGGATGGAAAACCATGGTAGGGTCCAGGAACCGCACAGGAAATCAGTGAATGACCGGCACCCCTGAAAAGTGCCAAAAAAAGTGGCAAATATATACAAATAACCTTAACCCGCACATTTGAACCGAATTATGGCAATTTCAGGGAATACTGGAATTAATCTGTGACCTGTCCAGATTTAAATTAATTAACGTTGAGATGAATCAACCCACAAATCCCTTACTATATAAAGACCTATAATCCGCCCGCAAATCCCTCATAGTCATAAACGGGCACACTCCTTTTTTCACCTTCATCAAAAGGCAGGCCGATAGATTTTTACTTACGTCAAAGAAGTGGATTGAACGAAAAACTGATATCGATCAAAAAATAGATGAAAACTTAATCCCGAAGATAGACCCCGAAGAAATCCTTGAAGGGGGAAACTTGAAGGGGAAAACTTGCGACTCTGAGCTTTCGTGTAAACTTCCTCTCCCCTTTTAACCGTCTCAAGGGCACTCCAGTATTATTACGCAGCACTGTTACATATAACACTCAAGGGCAATTCCGACTGAAACGAGCGTTACTCAACCGGTTCTTTGCCATCGAAAGATTCCCCCGTTTTTAACGGCGGTCTCTAAACGTGAAATAAAGAAAAGTGTGGTAACGACCTCTAGCAGCACCACCCGGGGAAGGTTCAACCCACAGCGACCGGTATGAGCAAAGACAGTTTCAAGTGAAGTCCCACATATGAAGAAATCTTATTCATGCAGTACGAGGAAAGGATCCTGGAATGGGCCACCCTGGAATCAGACCTTCCAGATAGGTTCTGACTATCAGCAAGGTCTTAAACGATAGAGAATAATCGAAAACCCGGTGGAACGCGTAACAGATATGAAGAAAAGTTTGTGGGAACATATTTAAGAAACGAAACAATTGAACGGTTGGAAAAAGCTCATTATAGAGATCGCTGACTAGTCAGTGACTCATTTGTCTTCCATTAATATGCGACATAGTGAAAGTCTATTATAATGGCTCTTTGTTACCAATTACCAAACTACTTTAAAATACAAGGGAAAATTAGAATTCCAAATTATCTTTTGATGGCGCATCCAAGAATTCTAGTCAGCCAAGACCTGGGCCCACTTCCCCTCTATCCTGCGTCCCACGTCGGACCTGGGCCCACTTGCCATCATCTAACGTCCCACGTCGGACCTGGGCCCACTTGCCTCATCTAACGTCCCACGTCGGACCGGGGCCCACTTGCCTTCATCTTACGCCCCACGTCGGACCTGGACCCACTTCCCCTCATCTTCTGTCCCACGTCGGACCTGGGCCCACTTCCCTTCCATCCTGCGTCCCACGTCGGACCTGGGCCCACTTTCCCTCCATCCTGCGTCCCACGTCGGACGGTCGAATAGATCGCACTCAACTTTTTGAAGAGTACAACCATGAAGGCTTCCACGTAGACGAGAACTAGTGTTGCCAAAGAGGGCAAAAAGTTTCGGGACAAGCACCAAGATGGCTAAACCTAGATCGCTCAGCCGTTCCAGCAAAGTTCAACGATCTCAACAGATTCTCATAACCCAATCCCGTGATAAAGTTCTTTTGCTATTTGACGAATAATTGTTCGCCACATGGCTTATCCTTCTACGATATGAGTCAGGAGAGAAGGCGAAGGATTCCACTGCGCCATGACATTGTTCAGAGGTTGCACTCAACGAGAAAGCTCCTGCAGAAGGTCGAACCTTCCTAAAGATTTTCCTCCGGCCTGCCACTAGAAAACCCCGAATTGCAGAACAGCACTCGATAGCTCGTGTTCCCCCTCAGATATTTGCTGCAGGCGAACAATATGTTCGCTGCGTAGAAGGATTTTAGAAACCTCAAAGAAGATTGTCGGGGCAGGATGGAATACGCGTTTACCTATAGAGCAACTGATTTGCAGAAAGTGGCCTGCGTGAACTGCAGAAAGTGGCCTGCGTGAGCTGCAAAAAGTAGCCTGCGTGAGCTGCAGAAAGTGGCCTGTATGAGTTGCAGAAAGTGGCCAGTGTGAGCTACAGAAAGTGGCCAGTGTGAGCTGCAGAAAGTGGCCAGTGTGAGCTGCAGAAAGTGGCCAGTGTGAGCTACAGAAAGTGGCCTGTGTGAGCTACAGAAAGTGGCCTGCGTCCGCTCGCCTCGCTTGCCTTTCCC
>LRSR01008190.1:0-10409 GCA_001579985.1 Hypsibius dujardini
CCGTCTGTCTGTCTGTCTGTCTGTCTGTCTGTCTGTCTGTCTGACTGTCTGTCTCTCTGTCTGTATGACGTACTTAGCAATGTCTTCATCGCCGTCCAGTCGTAAAACCATGAGTGTGATGTGAGACTTTGTTATTGACACCATGGCCGGCTGTAACGCGGCATTCTTTTCTAAGATTCCCTGGTGAACGGTAGACGCGGCTTCATGGATGCCGGGATTCGAGACCGGAACAGCGATGAAATAGTTCGGCTGATGTGAAGGTTTCCCTCCGGCAGCTGCTCTCTTGCCAGTGTTCTTATTCGTCGCTCCTAGCACGAGAAATACAAAACAAGGATACTAACCGCGAAAGAATCAAGAAATTAATCAAATTCGAATTTATTTAACATCCCACGCAACAATTAAATGGACCGAGATTGTGATAATAACTCTTCCAATCAATTCAATCAATCAATCAATCAATCAATCAATCAATCAATCAATCAATTCAATCAATTCAATCAATTCAATCAATTCAATCAATTCAATCAATTCAATCAATTCAATCAATTTAATCAATTCAATCAATCAATCAGTAGCTCTAAACCTGCAAAATTTGTTTTCCTGTCGCAAATCAACGAATCAATCACCCGCTTTCACGGCCTTCTGCTAAACCATCGGTAAATCAAACAATCAACCACTACTTTCAGGCCTATGAATAACAGCGCTTTGCAAATGTCTTCGAATTTTGCCAATATTCATTTACCCACGACTTACCCGAACTCGAGGATGCGCCTACAGAAGCTTCACTGCCTGTCCGCGAGAAATGCGAAGCACCATTGTCGGAGAGGTTCAATTGATCGGCCATTTATCGGGATCACGCTTAAAGCGCGTAGGGTGCACGTGGATCTCATCGGAATCAAATGTTTCTGAAAAAAAATCTTATCAGCATTGATATCTGTAGAAAGAAATCAATACAACAATCAAGGGATCAATCGATCAAATCAAATCACTGCCAATTGAGCAGCACCCAAATCAATCAATCAATCGATCAAGCAATCAATCAATCAAGCAATCAATCAATCAATCAATCAATCAATCAACAGGGCGATAGCAACAGTAACACTTCTTCCAGTGAAGTCAATGCAAGCAATCAAGCATTCGAACAATACATACAGCCACAAAGGAACAGAATGGTTGGCTGACTGAATTAGGCCATTTAACTCGGTCAGTGCATGTAAGCATTTAAGGAATGCATTCAACGAGTGAAACGGCTTGATTCGGGTCAGCCAAGCATTCTGTCCGCCTGTGCATATTGAACTGAGTTAAGCAGTTACATTCGTTGCATGGCTGTCAAACACAGCCCTCGAGTTGAAGTGCTTAATTCGGTCAACGCCATATTTTTACCACGTGTGTACCTGTTGACTGAAGGAAATTTAACTTGGCTGCACGCTTCTTTACCTTCACGAGTTCGGCCGTTTATCCGTTTTTCTTCCTGGTCAAAGAATGCGAAATCTCTCTGTTTTAAGCGTGCTTCAATTTAGGGAACAGCTGATTGAAAACATAAACAAAGCCGATGAAATCTTTGACCGCCAAACGTGTGCATAAATCGGCTTGGGCCCAATTCCGTCCGTTAGCCGGTACAGTCTCCCTTTACGTCCTTTCACTCGTTCCGATTAACGGCGGTAAATACCTGTTCCACGGTTTTCACTGCAGCTCAAGTTCATTCCGCCAAACCAAAATTTTTTTCTTCAAATTCATTTCTTCTTTCTCCTTCCTCTTCCTCTTCCTTCGGCGTTCCTCGCGCACAAGATGGCCACTACTCCGCCTGACCCCGACCAGCATCCCTACAGCCGACGAGTCTACGATCCGGATATGAGGAAAGCCAACGGAGTGGAAGCGAACAACGGAGAAGAGCAGGAAGAAGAAAACTCGAAAAACAAATTCGATCCGAAAAATTCGCAATCGGATCCGTTGCGCTGCCTCGCGCGAGATTTCGCGCTCCTGCAGGCGTCCGTGAATCCCTCGCACACCTCCTTACAATTTCGTCCCCTCCGTCCGCTGTTACGGGCCGTGGAGGAGCTGACGGATGATCTCGTTGTGGAGATGCTCGATCCGCAGCAGGAACTTCCGGCCGCCCTGGAGTACCCTCATCTGTTTATCATTTTCGATGAACCCCGTGAGTTGTAGCCCCGACCACATTCTGCCAACCAATGGAAAGGGATGCAAAGGGGTGGGGGAAAATTGCAGTCGCGTTAAACAGTTTGATGAGAGGAAAATCAAAGTTTGCTGCATACTCAAATCAATCAATCAAGCAATCTAGCAGACAGTCAATCAATCAAGCAATCTAGCAGGCAATCAATCAATCAGTCCAGCAGACAACCAATCAACCAATCAAGCAGACAATCAATCAAGCAGGCAATCGTGTCTGCTTGATTGTCATGTGCTCATATGTTTTTTAGTCGACTAGAAAAGCTAAAGCCAAGAAATTAGGTACTAAAGGAGCCATGTTTTGTTTTCAGACTTGACAGCTAGCCTCGGCAAAGTGATGGCGTACCTGCGGACCCAGAAGACCATCTCCCTCGTCCTGGATCGCTTTCTCAGTACCATGCAGCCGCGGGAGCAGCCGGAGAGGAGGGTGGAAAAGGAGACGACCCTGCTGGAGGATCTGGGCAAAGGCCGGGGATTTGACTATCTGGACGGGATCACGGAGAAACGCGCGCGGAGGGAATGGGAGAAAATGCGGAAACAGTCCCGCTCCGCCTCCGCTTCCGCCGCCAACTCCGCTTCCGCCGTCTCCGCCTCCGCTTCCGCCGCCAACTCCGCTTCCGCCAACTCTGCCTCCGCTTCCGCCAACTCCGCTTCCGCCAACTCTGCCTCCGCTTCCGCCAACTCCGCCTCCGCTTCCGCCAACTCCGCCTCCGCTGCTCGTGGCGCGTGTGGTGAGTGTCCTTCCATGCAGTAATGTTTTTTTTAATTTTCCCAAATTTTATTATAAATATGCTTCAGCGCATGACGTTTTCCTTTCAATAAATATAATATATAAGTAAATTGATTTATTTATTTTTGCGTTGATTTGTTTTTAAACCGAGCCCCCCCCCCGGGGGGAATGAGTGGCATTGGCATCTTCGACTGAATAATTCGGAAAATAATTGCACAGACTCGAAGTTTTAGATTTGGATAGAGAACGAAGATATCGATGATGAAACTGGATTTAGAACAAAATATTTCTCTTGTTATACGATTTCATATTTAGCACTCCTCCAGTGCGATTGATTGATTGATTGATTGATTGCGAACTGCGTGTGATTGATGGCTGGATTGATTGATTGATTGACCAGAGTTTTACCTTACGACGAATTGATTGCTTGATTGGATCATCTTCGAGCGAGGCGTTTTCGTTGTTGCAGTGTGGGTGGTGTTTAGAGGAACTTCTGTTTTCAGCACTGCTGGGTGCAGATGCATCGTTGTGAGAAATTTATCGAGTACAAATTGTTTCCGCGTTTCTTTAGAGGCATTCTGTTTAGAGGCTCCTCCTATTAATAACGTCTCCAAGTGAGAATGAGAATTCCATGTTGCTTGCAAGTTTTATTTTTCACAGCTCGGATGGAACTTACCACTTCACTACTAGCACCCTCAGCAACTACACAGACCTGCTGGGATGCCGGCAGGCCAGAAGAGCGACCCGGCACCACCGGGACGTCCGGCGGCGCCACCATCGCCTGTACGTTAAGCGGCGCCACCATCGCCGGGACGTTAAGCGGCGCCACCATCGCCGGTACGTTCGGCGGCGCCACCATCGCCTGTACGTTAAGCGACGCCACCGTCGCCGGTACGTCCGGCGGCGCCACCATCGCCGGGACGTTAAGCTGCGCCACCGTCGCCGGTACGTCCGGCGGCGCCACCATCGTCAACGCAACTGCCAATTCCGCTCTATCTTCCACCGTCAAGAGTCCACTCCGACACCGCGCCTGCCTCATTCTGGCTACGCGACACTTCATTTTCGTCTTCGACTGCCTCAGAATTTCGCTCGCCCACGTCCTCGCACTCCTCCGTCCGATTCTGGAGGACGAAACGGTCCACAAGGTCGTCTGTGACTTCGACAGCGACCGTGACGACCTGCTGCAGCAGTACGGCATCATCGTGCGCAACCACTACGATGTGGTGCGGGGCGAAATGAATCTGGCAGGGAGTGGGCGGAGGGACGCGGCAAGGCGGCATCTGGAGGAGCGACGGAAGACGGCACTGATCCGACCGTTCACCATGCAGGAATTCCAGCAGCGGTATAAGGGGAGTGCGTTGTGTTTTCAGCGCTTTCGGGAGACTGACTTCACGCCCCATCAGTTTCTAAACGAGGACGGCACTTGTTTGCCGCGGAGTTTGAACAAGTTGCCCACCGCCGTCATGGAAGGTGTGTTGAAACAGGTGGCCTATTTGGATCTCATTAAACGCTGCCAGATGGAGAGGTTCTCCTGGGAGGCAGTCAAGGCGACGGAAATTCGCATGGCGGGGTACTATGCCACCTTCGATGCTTGGTTTCGAGATTCGAGAGCCGAAGACCATGAGGAAGAGCGGCAGGAGTTGGGGAGGGACGATGTCCCGGATTACTGCCTCGGAAGATAAAATGAAGCTACTGAAGCAACCAAATTCCGCATTACTGAATCAGTAAAGTAAGAATGAAAGTACTGCCGCGTTAGCCCGTAGTGCGCGTAAGCTGATGCGCGGACCCATAGGTCTTAGTGTACGGTGGGTCTACTTCTAATGCGCGAAGCTAACGCGGCAGTACAGTAGTGGTTCACTCGCGCCGTTGCTGGTTCCCACTTATCCTACACTTCTCTGGTCTCCTCACCGTGTCAGACTAGAGTCAAGCTCAAGAGGGTCTTCTTTCCCCGCTGATTCTGCCAGGCACGTTGATATTGCACATGCACAAGCGCACTCCCAGTGCGCAGCACGTGCGCCCTGCCGGTGCGTTTTCGTTTTTAAATCTCTTCTTTGAGATCAACTCCAGTAGTAGCGTCATCACCGGGTCTCCACCGGTCAACATTAGGCAGCCCCAATCAGATCCAAAACGAGAAGAAACAAACACAGATAAAACTCTAGCAACAAACAACGAATCACGCAACTCTCGAAGGGCTCTCCACCGATTTGAGATTCTCCAACTCCTCCGCATCTTGATCAGCTGCCTCGGGACCTCGCCGATCCTCCACCGTCGGCTTCTCCACACAGCACACCACGTAATGCCGCAAGCGCAGCGCCCGGTACTGCTCCTCGCACTCCTCCACCGACTCTGGCAGTTTCCGGTGGAGCGTCTCCGGGAGGAAGAGATTCGTCAAGGCGCCCAACACCATCAGTGCCCCGATCGCCACCAACGGGATGGTCCGGTACGCCGGCCCGAGGCGCCCGGACGCCAGCACAAACGGCACGACAATATAACCGAGCATGCCCATGGTGGAGACGACGCCGATGCCGAGGCTGCGGAGCGCGGTCGGCAGGAGCTCTCCGCTGTAGAGGTAGATGACGATGTCGGCGCAGGTCGAGCAGAACTTCCCGATGAGGAGGCAGGCCAGCATCACTGTGTCGGAGTACGCCTCGGAGCGCGGCACGAAGATGGTGGTGATGCAGCAGACACCGCCGAGGATCATGGAGGTGATCAGCGTCCAGCGGCGACCCCAGTGTTGGACGAGGGGCCAGACAGCAAAGTTGGCGGGCAGTTCGGTGAGGGTGGTCAGAGCGTAGGAGAGGTAAGGGTTAGGCCCGACCTCGGGCGAGTAGTAATTCATGCCGTTGTAGGCGATCGCAATCATCAGCCAGATGACCTGCAGCGAATGCAAGTCCTGATCAAGATGGACGGAGAGCACATACAACAGACAGACAGACAGACAAACAAACAACAGACAGACAGACAAACAAACAACAGACAGACAGACAGACAGACAGGCAGGCAGGCAGACAGAGAGACAGACAGACAGACAACAGACAGGCAGGCAGGCACAGGCAGGCAGACAGGCAAATAGGCAGGCAGACAGGCAGACAGAATCACCAGTACCGAGAGAAAAATTATAGACTTGCGAATTCCCGGAGTGACAAACAGATCGCGGAAGCTCGGTTCATTTGTGAGCTGCCGCAAAGGTTCCTGCTGCTCTCCGGATGTCATTGCGGCCATTTCTTCCTTCTTATCACTCTGCATTTTTAATGTCTCCATGTAATTCACCGGCAAAACTACTCCATTCGCCCCAGCAATTTTGCGGATGATTCGTTCAGCTTCTGCGAACTTCCCGACCGACAGCAGCCACCGAGGAGATTCCGGGATGAAGAGAAAGACGAGGAAGAAGAGGGCGAACGGCAGCGACGTCGACAAGGCAAAGTACCGCCAGTCCCGGATGAGGTAGGCGAGGCCGGCGCACGACACGAATCCAATACCGCAGAAGAAGTTGGAGATGACGGTGGCGAAGGCGCGCCTTTCCGGTCCGACCAGTTCCACCACCATCACGAAGCCGATGGTGTAGGAGGCGGGGATTGTCGTTCCGACCATAAACCTACAGAAATGGCCACAATTTTGGGTGATCCGAGTTTGAGCCATCAGAGTGGTCCGACTTCGAGCCATCAAGGTGGTCCAAGTTCGAGCCATCAGGGTGGTCTGAGTTCGAGCCATCAGGGTGGTCGGAGTTTGAGCCATCAGGGTGGTCTGAGTTTGAGCCACTCTTGGCTACAGCTTGTCACTGCATTCCCTTGAACTTTGATTTAATACCCGGCCCAGTGGAAAAACGAGATTGAGCCAGCTGCTCTAAATTCCACCAAAATAAACAAGTTCAATCAATCGATCAATCGAGAAAAGGCTGCATGGTCAGCTGTGGTCAAGAGCGCGTGAGCGCGGTAACTTAATTCGGCTCGAACTCGGACCACCCTTTTTGGCTTAAAGTCTGCCACCCAAACTTGTGGCCATGCGTGTAGAACACATAAAAGCATGCCAGATTAAACAGAGAACCAGAAATTAAAGCGCAGATTAAGCATGTTTTTCATAAGGATAATCGATTGGAAAACAAACACTGAGCACGCAAAATACACGCCCAAAAAAATTAACCCATTGCTCATTGTTGTAATGGGTTGATTGATTGATTGCTGTATTGGGTTGATTGATTGATTGATTGCTGTATTGGGTTGATTGATTGCTGTATTAGGTTGATTGATTGATTGATTGATTGTTGTATTGGCTGGAAAACTATACCGGAAAACCATCCATGAAGCGATGTTGGGCGCCACCGCGCTGAGAACGCCGAACACCGTCTGCACGGCTAGCAGGCAAAACGACGCCTTCTTCCGTCCAAAGCGGTCGGAAACGTATCCGAAGAAGAACACCCCGACGAGGTTGCCGACTCCAAAGATGGCGAAGGCAACCGTGGGAACGAGTGCGTAGTCGCAGACTAAATTCCAATCCGTCACAACCGTCTTCGTGTAGTGTTTCTCATCGTACTTCCATCCAAACTGACAGGGAATATTGTTTTCATACGGTGCTGCGCGGGTCGAGCGGAGTGCGGATGAATTCGGGGTGGAATTCGTCGAGGACGTTTTAGCGAGCATCTCACATCCACTGAGTTCTCGGCTGCCGTCGATCTGCTCCTCCCACGGAATAAACTCGCCCAACGTGAGATTCGATAGATCTTGATCTGGGCTATCTATTTCGGGGATGAAACAGCGGTGTTCGGGGATGCCTTGCATGAAAATCTGGTTAAACCAGTGGATTCCGCTGTAAAGTGCTACTTTGTAAATCAATCAATCAATCAATCAAGTAAAGGGACTGTACCTAGGAATGCAGAGCGGAAAGAGGCAACTCCACATGATGATTTTCTGGTATCTCCCATATTGACCGATGTCACGAAGGACGTCATCGAAGTCGATGGTCATGATGTCGGATCATCGGAACAAAGGCTGCATGTGAAGAGTCGCAGCCAAGCCTGAAGGAGAAGCAAAAAAACCCAAAGAAAGTCGAGGACTGCGTAATCTGTTCCGTACGGGTCACCAAGGCATGGTGCGCCCTTAGGGACAAACAATTTCGCACTAATGTACACTGCGCACATTGCTGTGTGCATATTTTCATATTCATCGTCCAATGCCAGAAAAAAAACTATGGCTGACCTTCATGACTAGTCAAATTTTTTTTTTAAATTTTTTTAAATTTTTTAAAAACTTTCAAAAAAATTGAAACGCAGTTATGCAAAGTGTTAAGAGAAAGAAAGAATTTGGGATTGCACATTGCACCACCCGCACGCAATTTATGGCGCGCAATGCACATCCCTTATTTCACAACAAAGAAAATAATTGAATTTTCGGCTCTCTTTTTCGGCTGTTAATTTCATTTGGCTCGAAGGGATTTTCTGGTCAGAATGCCTACACTGCCGGAGAATAAAACGGACGCTGCGGGCGACGCGATCATTTTACCTGGCAGCGATGAAAATCACACGGCCAAAAACGGAATCGACGTAAGCCGTGTTTTTGATTTGAAATTTCCCATTGTAAAGTGCCTCAACTTTAACCTCGATCATTTCCTTTGAATTCCGCAAACTCACGGCCTCTTCAAAATTTGTTTTAACCTTTATTGGCTGCCATTTTATCGAAGTAACGGAATTTAAGGTGGTTTCCATTTGGCTGTTTCCCTGGTACGTTTAAAAGGCGTGGCTTTGCTTACTGACCAATCACCCATTCTACTAATATTTAATTGGCTCACAGCCGCCAATCAACGTCTTTAATAAACGGATTTGTTGATTAGTTCGTCGGAGGCGTGGTTAAAGGCATTTAAACGAATCAACGATGTGAACATATCCATATCAACCAATCAGACTCGCTGTTAGTTTGCTTGCTTGCCTGAGTGATTGATTGATTGATTGATTGATTGATTTGTTTGTGGGAAATATTGCCACGTCAAAGACAGCTGATGGCCATCTCTTCCCCGATAACGGTATCAACAGTGTGCCATCGGTTCGACTTGTGATTTCCCATTTCTGCCGGTGAAATGCTCGCGCGCCGGCTGCTTTTCTCCGCGACTTCATCGCTTAATTCACCTGTTGCTGCGCTATTTTTGCAGTCGCCTTCCCCATCATCCGCGAAGCATTTCTCCTCCACCATGGATCCATCGCTGCTGGCTCCCATCACGGAAGTCGACCCGGAGGTCTACCAGCTGATGCGCGCGGAGAAGGCGCAACAGGCCAACGCCATCAGTCTGATCGCCTCGGAGAATCAGACGAGCCGGGCGGTGTTGGACGCGCTCTGCACCGCTCTACAGAACCGCTACTCCGAGGGCTACCCCGGCTCCAGGTATGTATGGGCCTTATGAGAACGTGGTGGGGTAAAGCTACTATGTGCGGGTTCGCTGGCCGGTCAAATGAGAAGCGACAGTAGTTTGGCTGCAAATTGGAGTCCTTGATTGATTGATTTGCTCTGCCTTGATCAGCTTGTTTGTTCACTGGGCTTTCGATAGATTGATTGATTGATTAAGTTGATTGATCGATTGATTGAATCGATGGATTAATTGATTGAATGAATCGATTTCATTGAATTGATCGGTTGATTGATTGATTTGTTGTGCCCTGATTAGTTTGGTTTGTTGAATCAGCTTTTGATTGATTGGTTGATTGATTTGCTCTTCCTTGATTAGTTTGTTTGTTCACTTATGGCTTATGATCGATTGATTGATTGATTAAATCGATTGATGGAATTGATTGATTGGTTGATTTGATTGATTGATTGATTGATTGACGGCCTTTTGGTCAGTAAGCTGATGGCTTGAAATTTTCTTCTCTCTTTCGGAAGATATTATGGCGGACAGGAGAACATCGATAAAGTGGAGCTACTGTGCCAGAAGCGTGCTCTGGAGCTGTACGATCTGGACCCGACGAAATGGGGTGTCAACGTGCAGCCCTATTCGGGATCGCCGGCCAACTTCGCCGTTTATACCGCTTTGGTAAGATTAGACGAACCCTTCGAAAAATGTGATCAGTTCAGCCTTTGTCAGAGAGACAATCTTGGTCTGATTCTCGGGTCTGCTTGCTGTCGCGTTGTGCAGGTGGAACCGCACGGTCGAATTATGGGGCTGGACTTGCCGGATGGCGGGCACTTGACGCACGGCTTCATGACCGACAAGAAACGAATCTCCGCGACGTCAATCTTTTTCGAGAGCATGCCGTACAAGGTGGATTCCGAAACGGGAATCATTGACTACGAGCGTCTTCGGGAGAACGCCAAGCTCTTTAAGCCGAAGCTCATCGTGGCCGGTGAGAAAGAATAAGCGCTTCCTGACGGACAGACAAACAGGCATCCAAACAGACACACAGACACACACACAGACACACACACAGACACACAGACAGACAGGCTGACAGGCTGACAGGCTGACAGACAGACAGACAGACAGACAGACAGACAGACAGACAGACAGACAG
>LRSR01008191.1:6070-19635 GCA_001579985.1 Hypsibius dujardini
TTGTACGGCAATATTTTTTTCTCTTCATGTCAATGCACAGACAGACGCAGCGCGTGATCTGGGAAGACTAATAGTAGTTACCTGGGAAGAAACGGTTTGGACCAAAACAACAAATGCTCCAATTAAATGCTTACAGTTTTACCCAGCCATGAGCTCTAATTGGAGATGATGGGTGATGCTAGCCTGTTTCGTAGAAAATCTACCCTCGTTAAAAGGTTCAACCGAAAAGCGGAAACTACGTAATCTAGAGCTAAAGACGTAAAAGGTCGAACCGGAAAACATGTTGATGCAGGGTAAACTTTACGACTAATGTCCCCTGGGTCATCGGATTTGGGAATACTGCATGGTGCACCAGTATCAGTCCTTCTGCCCACGAGTAAAACTCCAGCCATTCTACCGCAACTGTTTTCTGCCTGCGTATCTGTCTGTCTATCTGACTGTCTGTTTTTAAATCGGTCTGTAAGTCTGTCTTTCTTTCTTCCTAGCTACCTGATCTGCCTCCTAAGTCTGCCTACCTGTCTGTCTATCTGTCTGTCTGTCTGCCTGCCTGCCTGCCTGCCTGCCTGTCTGTCTGTCTGTCTGTCTATTTGTCTATCTGTCTATCTATTTATCTGTCTACCTGGCTTTCTGCTTATATACGCATACACTTGAATCTATCCCTGAAAACTAAACAATTTCTCTGAATTTGCAAAACAAATTGTTTTTGTATTCCACCGTCACACCAACCCAATAAATGAATGGAACACCAACATGCATCCTTGGGGAACGAACTAAAGGCCGTAAAGTTCATTAGACTGCCACATGTTTGTCAGCTAGTGATTGGTGGGATAGAAAAGGTGGATTTCACTCAGGACCACATTGCGGTGAGCGGGAATGGATTCTGGAGATACGACATAACCAGGGCGGAAATCGACAGCCTAAAGAAAAAAATCCAGTTAACCCCAGGGTAAAGGCAAAAAGGGAGAAAATGGCCGGGTAATTCGGTTCAGTTTCGCAATTATTCTGTCTGTCTGTCTGTCTGTCTGTCTGTCTGTCTGTCTGTCTGTCTGTGTGTCTGTGTGTCTGTCTGTCTGTCTGTCTGTCTGTGTCTGTGCCTGTATCTGTGTCTGTCTATCTGTCTGTTTGTTTTTGTTGCCTGTCTGCCTGTATCTCCTCAGTTTCCTTACATGAAACTGCTGAGCACTTGCTTGCTGTCATCGAAGCTGGCGTTCCTTCCCATGCCTGCAATGATAGAAGATGTCGCAACTCTCCTCCGCAATAACTGCAGAGGTATACTAATGCCTCTTTCCAAGAAAAAAGGCGAATTCGTGCGTAAATTGATTAGAGTCCCCTGATTAAGAAAGAATATATTTAGAAGCCTCAATTTTAATTTAATTTAAAATCCTCCTTCCTGTCCTTTGCAGGCCCTCAGTTAAATACATATTAAAAACCATAAATCCATTTGAATTAAGAACTGACTTTCTCACAAATTTATCGCAACTAAATACTACAATACACAATCAAGAATTCATAAATAAATAAAAATAAGTTGAAAATGCGCTGGAAAATTTTAAAAAAATCCTTGAATTCACAAAAAAAATCTCTGTAGTTAAATAAACAACACAATAAATTAATATATGATCAAATCAGTATCAATACACATGTATAATACTGACTGGCTGATCGATTGATCAAATTAGTTTCAATAGATATATGTATAATATTGACTGGCTGATTGATTGATCAAATTAGTATCAATAGATATGCATAATCTTGATTGACTGATTGATTGATCAAATTAGTATCAATAGATATGTATAATACCAATTGGCTGATTGATTGATCAAATTAGTATCAATAGATATGTATAATACCAATTGGCTGATTGATTGATCAGTACTGAAGAATATCTCCTTTGCTGATTGAAAAGCGCTTACTTCTTGCGTTGGCGAATCCGATCAACGAACAGAACAGCGCCAACCACGCGCATATTTTAATCTAAAATGCAGCGGAAAGTCCGATGAAGGGAAGTAATGCATGATTATGTGACTGCTTCGCTTACACGGCCCATCAATCCAGCCATGGACAATCCCATTCCCAGAATATTCATGATATCTGCAGAAGAATAACATCCCTCGACATTTACGGCAGATAGCTTAACCAGGAGAAAATCCTACCTGTTATGAAATCGTCGTAAGGCACAATGGCCATATCCGGCTTGTATCTGGGGAAAAAACAGAAAAAGTTATTCTTCAGATAATCAACCAATCAAGCCTCACCAGCTATGTGAATGCACCGATAGCTCAATCAAGCCAATCTATCGACAACGTCGTACGTGAATCAAGACCACAGGCAGGCGCCTACCTTTTTATTTTGTTGGGTCGCCGTACATCATCCGCCTTGGGAAATGCAATACTAACAGGCATTATGAATATGATGTTTATTTAAAAGTGAAAATTGCAAAGGCGGACGGGATACAGTGCTAGTAAATTTGTTTCATTACATTGGAAATTGGAATTGGAAATGGGAATTGGAAATTGAAATTGGAAATTGGAATAGGAACAGCTTTGTTCGTGATGGTTAAGGCTTTTGTTCCTGCTGGTTAAGAGCTCAAATGCTTGTCAAGGGCGAGAAGCTTCTAGTCTCCCCTAATTGATTGATTGATTGATTGAAGCATAACGCATATGACAATGGTTTCTGTTCCTGCTGCCTGCTGGTTAACGCTTTCTTTATTTTGATTGATTGATTGATTGATTGACGCCGCTGAATGGAACGGCCTTTGTTCGTGCTGACTAAAGCTTTTGTTCCTGTTGGTTAAGGGCCGAGAAGCTTTTGGTCTGCATTGATTGATTGATTGATTGATTGATTAGTATCACAGGCTGGAACGGCCTGTGTTAATGGAACTGCAGGTGGCCTGGGTGATACAGGCATCCGCTCTCTTACTGTTAATCAGACGACTATTTCTTTATTGAACATCAGTGTAAAACGAAGAGGAATAAAACCACGAAACAACAACATTAAACCGACACTTAAATGCCCCGCCCCCTGACGAGCACGTCCGGAACCACCGCACTGAAAATGAAAGTGAAAGGTGCACAGTGACTGCAGTGAGTGACGTACGTCTCTCTTACCCTCTCTTTCCCCCTCTCTCAGACAGACCACGACTCGACTTGGAAAATAAAAAGCGAACATATCATTCAAAACGAACAGCGCGTCCCGCGTAAGTCCCAATCTTAAATCTCGAGGAACGCAACGAATGAAAACTCTCTACCACCAAACGAGACATCTGGCTGCCATCGAACTTTTGATACCGTGCAACGGGACAATACGTAAGCGATTGACGTGTCGAGTTGAAGGGGGGGGGGAACCTTCTCCTTTATTCATCACCCGACGTGGCGTACTGCGACTGCACCGCCCCGTTGTGACGCTTCTCGTCCAGGTCGCGCTTCGTCTCATCCTCGATCCGCCGGATGTCAGCCATCGTCAGGCCGTACCACTGGTCCATCCAGCAGAAAACTTGCCGGTGAAAATTCAAGAAAAGCTTCCGTTCGGCCTGCAAAAACAAAACACAGTCCATTAGTTCAACAAGATGATCGGCACGCAGCGAAAAACAACACACAGACCGACAGACAATAGAACAGGTTGTGACTAGACACTTACGAAGGTACAATACTGGTTTACTCGTTCAGACAGACACCAGGTAGACATACAAACGCATATACAGACGAGTGGACAGACAGGACAGACAGGATATTGCAGGGACAAATGGGCAAGCTGAAGGACAAGTAATCTGTAAGACGTGTCCTCAAACAGAACAGGCAGCCAAGAAATGACAGACAAGACAGAAACATAAGACAGAGACAGACACGGAAACAGACAGACAAGCAGTAAAACAGATAGGCAACTGACCGGTTAACTATCAGACTGACAGACAGACAGACTGAGTGACTGACAGACAAACTGACAGACAAACTGACAGACAAACAGACAGACAAACAGACAGACAGACAGACAGACAGACAGCGCATGGTGACGCACCTTGTGTGCCCAGGCTTCCACTTTATTCTGCAGTCCGAACCACTTGAACTCGATCGTTACTAATTTGTAACAGCACATCAGTGGGGTGGCGGTCTCCTGTTGAGATGAGAAGAGAGGTGTGGAATGGAGACCGAACATTGCACACAAAGAAATACGCAAAAGCGTAAAAATCTGCGAGAAAACTCGAACAACTTCATTACACTTACTGCCCAATTTCCAATCAGGGGGCCTCGATCAGCTTTCTGGGAATGAAACTTTTGAGGATCCCATTCTGGCTTGTACTCCTAAACGGGGGACCAAAAAAGTCGTTCCGTTTTTAACAAATAAAAGGGAAGAGATTAAAAGATTCTGTGGCGATGTTCCATCAATTTTGTGTTTCTCTCTTCACCTTCCGCTCAACATGGTCGTTCGCAATGTCTACGTAGATCACTTCGCGCTTCCTTAACATCTCGGGCGAAAGTTTGTGAACCTAACCAATGAACCAACACAGCTATTTTAAAACGCGCAATGATGAACAGCGACTTCCGAAAATCATTGTGAGGGCGACTAACAGCATAAACCAGCAGGTGAGACACAAACACAGACATCATCGAGAGCGAAACTGATCGTATCAAAGTCATACTTAACAAACCGACAGATAAAAAATTGAGAAGCTCAGTCGAACAGGCACACCGACAGGCAAATAGACATACCAACGATCAGACAGACAGAGATTCTAACAGACAGGCAGGCAAACAGGCAGGCAGGCAGGCAGGCAGGCAGACACACAGACACAAGAGCAGACAAACAGACAAACAGACAAACAAACAGACAGACAGACAAACAGACAGATAGACAGGCAGGCAGGCAGGCAGGCAGGCAGGCAGATAGACAGACAGATCGAAAAACAGAGAGACAGAAAGATAGACAGACAAACACACGAACAACACCCAGCTAGGATTGCCAAATAGCGAGCTAGCCAGATAAGCACATGAATAGACTAGTCATCGTCAAAGCAGTGATGCGAAAAAAACAGGTAAACATCCGAAAATGCCTGATCAGAGAGTCAGACAGCTTCGATAATGATGACTCACATTAGGGGAATTTCCGCCGTCCGCTATATGGAGCGACTCGAGCCTCAAATAAAAATTATCCTTCATGTAATCAGGATTCTGTAACGAGAAAAGTTCAGTTAGCCTCAACAACAACGAGAGCGGTCCAATCCAGTAGCGGTCAAAACTCACGGAGAATTCAGTACGGCAATAGGGATACGCGTTCCAGGCCTTCTCGTGGAACTCGAGGGAGCCCTTTGGAGCGATCGCCTTGACAAACGCAGGAACTTTGCTGTAAAGAAACACGAGATTCGCTGTTAGATTGGGTAGAGAGTCCACACCCACGTTCAGCCTTCCTCCCCACAACATCAATAAGAGGCGCAGTTAATAAATTAACCGTCCCTTCAGACTCAGAGAGCATCTTCAACAAAACGCACAACGTACAACGTACAACACACAACGCAGAGCAATCAATCAACCAATAAAAGACCTAACACAGCAAAATCAACCGGTCAATCACAGCCAGTTGAGCCGATCGATAATACACATTTATCAACGCGAAACATCAAAACAAATCAATCAATCTCATATCAAGCCACGCATAAGTTTCCAAGCGATCTTAATAAATCAATCAATCGACCAGACATGGGATGGAAGAAGAAACAGTTACTCAACACCATTCTTTGATTGATTGATTGGTTCATCGATTGATTGATTGATTGACTGATTGATTGATTGATTGTCACATAATATATTCCAAATTTTGAAGCCGATTCTAATTCACTGGCCGCTTCCGTTGACTATTTCCGCGATAACGTAAGGGATTAAGGATCCCCGAAGATCTTTCTCAATGGGGAGATGACCGCCATTTCGAGGAGGGTACTATTTGAAAATGGGGAACCAACTGATTCGTACCTTTCCAGATAATACACCTTGTGTGTGTACTGGCCCGACGTCGGTTGTCCTTCCAGCAAGGGGTAGTTGTCGTAGTGCTCATTCTTCAAGATCTCCACACCCTCTCCGCCGCCCGTCTCATTCTTCGACGCCTGCGCCACTGAGTACAATTGGGCCACTTGATACTGCAAAAAAAAGTAGAACGAACATAAAAGTAAAGAAATCCATCACAGATACAGGGAAAGTGCCCATTGATCCCATTGAAACCAGTCCCCGCATTCAGCGCTTTCCCCACCATACGGAAAGCACCTAATGATTCCAGCAAAACAGCTGGGCCAATTCAGCACTTTCCCTGTTATACAGCCAAAATGCAAGGGGCGATTTGTATGGGGACGGAGACATACCTCTTCCACCGTCATCGGTAGCAGAATGCGACTGTAAATGGTAAATGGTAAATGGTAAATGGTAAATGGTAAATGGTAAATGGCAAATGGCAAACAAACACACATGTACACATCACATTCCAATCGAGGGGGAATTTGAAATGCGAACAGCCGTAGCACTCACTATTCTTTGATGATCATGGTGCTGGATGATGGTGGGATGAGGTCGAGGGGGGGCAGATAAGGGGGGATGAGACAAACACACCACCCACGGAAGTCCCGGAGGAAGAAAAAACCAGAGCAAGAATTTTTCCAAGGAAGAACCCAATAGAGATGGAACACACTGTGTGTCGACTATGTGTTGACTGTGTGTCGACTGTGTGAGTCGGAGTCAGCTTATGCAAGTTTGCATTGCCGGATGGCAGGCCGATTGAGACACATATGACGCATGACCGACACGAGGGATAACAAACGGGTGACTCATAAACGGGTTAGTTTTGCTGACTCGGCGCACCATGAACACTGTGGGAGTTGACTCGAGTCTCGCTCCACGGCTCCGTGTTTGTTGACGTCACTGCAAAGCTTACACAAAAAATCATTCAAATCAATCAGCTGGTTTGGGTTTCTCGACGAAGCAGGAGAGAGATAGGAAGAACCTCTCTCGTTGGCGTGGACTGTGGTACTCCGCACGTTCCTCTCCGAAGACTTCGAAGAGTGTAGGAGATTGTGGTATCCTTTGCATGTTGGAAATTGGGAGAAGGAGGAGAAGATATTGCGATTTTTTCAACGACCTCGCCCAGCAGAAACGAAAATTCGCGCCAGCAGAAACGAAAATTCGCGCGTTCGGAGGTGAGTGAGCCATTGGAATTGTGCCTCATTGAGTAGCATCTGGCATGTATTACGGTTTTTTCAAGGGCTGTACTTTTGGAATTAGCAGATTTCGTGGAGAAAACTGCGTTGAAAGAGTTTATTCTCCGGAGAAAGTCTTTTGAGTGAAAAAAAAATTGCGAATTCCCAATTTTTGCCCGTGCGAATCTGCAGAAACGGTGGGGGAATTTTCCCGGAGGACTTTGAAGCGTGCTACAAATGTGTGAATGAATGCACGTTGGAATTCTGCAGATGTTGCTGTTTTGAAAAGGCACGGGAAGATTTGGAGTTGCTGAAGACGTCTCTGTAAGAACTGCTCACCACGCTTGCTCTAAATCTTCATGTTGGATCAATTTTTGAGTGATTTATGGAATTCGTTCCGGGTGTGCAAGTTGTGTTTTGGTTGAATTATGCAGTTTTGTGGTGGAATACTGCACGGGAATATTGTGAACGGTCAAAGACGTCTCTGGTGGCAACGTCAAGTTCCCCCACCCCCGGAATGCCGCACCGCAAACGGAAACCTAAAAACTCGCCGACCAAGTCCAACAGCGACGGGGAATCGGAGGAGATGCCGTCGCTGGAGCCGGCAGACTCGTTGATTCCCAGCGTGATAAGCGCATCCCTGGCGCCTGCCCCGGAACGGAAACGCACTGCCCCCGCGGTGCCGCCCGGAATCCCGTCGCTCTCCCAACCGCCGCAGCATCTTAATCCCGCAACCCTCTCGAGCACGTTCCCCGTGTATGCGACCAAGTCACCGGCGGGGATTCGCACCCGGAAGACGCAGGCCGCGCTGAAGACAGCGGCCAAGCCGGCGACAGTACCACAGTTGCAGCGCACCGTCAAGACGGCGAAGAAAGCGGAGGTGCCGCCGCCGGTGAAGGCCAAGAAGGATGTGCCGCCGGTGCAGCGGAAAATTTTCACTCCGGACGCGAAGGAGAAGATCCTAGTCAAGTACGTGGAAGGCAGTTTTTCCCCGTCGGATGTCGTTGATTGATTGGCCGATTGATCGATCGATTTGTTGATTGATCGATTAATTCGGTTGATTGGTCGATTGATTGTTTGATTGATTGTTTGATTGATTGGTTGATTGGTCGATTGATTCGGTCGATTGATTGATCGATTGATTTGATGTAATTTATCTAGAGTTTTTTTCAGGGATCTGTCGCGCGGGAAGGAACACAATCCGGTGCGGCTGGTCAGTAACGTCGAAGACGTGGCGCAACCCAAATTCAAGTACATTACGGCGCGCGAGAACGATGCCGACCTGAAGGAGTTGATTGAAGAAGAGCTCACCCAGAGTCGATATGACCCGGTCAGTCGTGGCTAACGGCACGTCGTTTATCTTCAAATTGTCAGACCGCGATGACTGACCTGTTTTTTTCCGATTTCATTGTTAACAGTGCTGTACGAGTGAAACTTGCGGCCAGCTGTGCGAGGAGAAAGTCTGCCCGTGCCGCACTTATTCCGGAGTGAAAGTGACGTATCGGGTAGGTGGAACCTTTTATTTCATGTTGATTGAGTATAAAATTAAGACTTTTTGATGAGTTCCAAGTGTGTTATTCAAAACTAAGCTTGTCGTCCTATCTATGCGTTCAGCGATACCTCTTGCTTTATCAAACGATGGACACCTACGACAACGTGACGATGCCGATCAAGGAATGCAACTATTCCTGCTACTGCCACAAGGCGAAGAATAAAGCCAAGAAGGGCCAGATTTCCTGCTACAATCGGACTTTCTCCAAGGGGACCAAGTAGGCGATTCTTCTGGCGCATTCCTCTCAACTGCGCATTCTTTGGCACGCCTCGAGACACTGCCGGTTGTTCATGCATTCACTTGCCCCATTTTTAGGGTGGCGGTCGACATCTTCATGACCCCAGATAGAGGTTGGGGCGTTCGCTCGCGGGACACCATCAAAGAAGGGGAATACATCGGAGAGTAAGTCGTGGATGTCTGTCTACATTGTTTGTCTAGTTGTCTGTCATCATACGTGGTCTACCTACCGGTATGTCTATTTTTCTGCTTTCAAGACGATCTGTCTTCTTTTTACTTGTTTTTATATGAATATCAGGCAGCATACCATGTCTGCATGTCTGCCTCCTAGCCTATCTGCCTCACCTGCATGTCTGCATATCTTTCTGTCTGTCTGTTTGTCTGTCCATCTGGTTGTCTTTCTGTTTTTCTATCTGTCTGTCGGTTTGTCTGTCTGCCTGTCTGTCTGCCTGTCTACCGATCTGCTTGCCTGTCTTCCTGTTTGGCTTCTCGTTCTGCCTTTGTTTATCTGTTTGTGAACTTTCTATGCGTTTCTCTGCTTGCTGTTTATCCGTATGGCTGCCTGTATCGGTCTCTATCTATTTTCTGACGATGCATACCTGCCGGTCGACCTGTCTGTCTGTGCAGATTTGCATGTTCACAGTATTTCTATCGATCCACCGAGATTCTAAATCTCTTTCGTGTCAAGCTCCTGGCGAATCAGCTCGATAATGGCATTGCCTGTGATGTCCTTTAGGTATGTCGGGCTTTTGAAGAAGGACCTTTTATCCGACGCTTCCGGCGGGGACTATGTGCATGGGTTGGGAGAGGTAAACTGTCGGCGCACATGCACTCCTTGTCGTCCCTTGTATCTATTCTGTATGTCCGTCCGCTTTTCCGTTTGTCTGTCTCTGCCCGTCTGCCTGTCTTTCTCTCTGATTGTCTTGGTATCTATCCTTCTGTCTGTCCGCTTGTCTTGTCTGTATGTCTGCCTGCCTGCCTGCCTGCCTGCCTGCCTGCCTGCATATCTGGCTCTCGACCTGCCTTCAAACAAGTATCTCGTTTTCAAGTATTGAACCATCATCCTGCCTGCATGTTTATGCTGTTGGAAATTGCAGAGACTGCAGGGCATTCGAGTGGCCGTTGACGCGGAATTGCAAGGGAACTACACGAGGTAAGCTGTCCAGGTTGGACCATGCTTGTCTGGCCACTCTTTTTCTTAATTTAATGGTCAATTGACGAACCGTTTCAGATTCATCAACCATTCCTGTGTTCCAAACATTTTTGTGGCCAAAGTGGCGTACGAGACTACCATTCCGGGACTGTTGCACCTGTGCCTTTTTGCGCTCCGCGACATCTATCCATACGAAGAAATTCTGTAGGTTCTGCACGTGATGGGTGAATATTCTCTGGGACGAACGCAAATAGAATCTAACCCCTCACCCTACTTGTCAGTCAGACACAGACACACGCACGGGCAACCGCCAAAGTGGGCAGACAGACAAGCAGACGGATAGACCGATTTGACGTTTGTCTGTGAGGGTCTGCGTCTGACTGGCAAGTACGGAGTTGTTAGATACTATCCCATTGGGGGCTGGCAGTCAGACAGTCAGCGCGTTGACCGGACAATCAACCTCTTTTTAGACAGTGAAACACCGCTTCACATGCAGGCACAGTAGGGGACAAGATCACTTGGTCAGACAAGGCAGACACATTCAGTTGGGCAGACATTGTTTCTGTGTCCATTGACAGACAGACAGACAGACAGACACACACACACACAGACAGATATACAGACAGGCAGGCAAACAGACACACAGGCAGGCAGGCAGGCAGGCAGACAGACAGACAGACAGACAGACAGGACGAAGACAGACAGACAGACAGACAGACAGGCAGGCAGGCAGGCAGTCAGTCGTAGAAGAGCGTGGTTGGAATTTCATCAGCATGGTTGCTTGTTTTTTCAGGTTGGATTACGGATTCGATTTTTGGGAAGCGAAAGCCGGGATCGGCGTCTACTGCCAATGCGGTGCAGACTCGTGCCACCATCCGGAACCGCAGTCCTCATCGGAGTCTGATTCAACGGAGGCCGAGGGGGAGGACGACGCGGAGAGTGATGACATTTCGCTCTCGGCTGCCGAACTGAGCCCGGCTCGCGCTCAAGAAATTCCGGAATGCGAAGTTTAAAGTTTAATCCCCCCGTTGAAATGTTTTCGTGTGTCCTTTCAGCAGGGAGAGAGAGAAAGACAGAGAATTTTAACAGCTTGTTTGTTTGCGCGCGATGTTTTGGATGTGTAAGTTATTATTGCTGGTGTTGTCGGTGGATTGTTGCGTTGTTGAGGGAGCGTTTTCTCAGTTTCGGTCGAAGCGCACGCTGCTTTCGATCGCAGGCTGTGATAGTCCTCTTGATACAAAATGCTTCGATTATTTCACGCATTTGATTGTTTCATTGAAAATAGATCCGTAAAATGATTGAACAATAATTGAACAATATTAAAATGTTGCTTTTAGCTTTTTAACTAAATCAACTGTATGCTGCATCAATTATAAGCGATATGAAATAAATTGATTAATTCATAAAAAATAATACAGTAATAAGACTAGGCTCCGCGCAAATTTGACGGAAGTGTAAATGGAAAACGTAATTATTAAAATAAAAAACGTAATTGTTAAAATAAATAAATGCATTGCGTCGTTCTTCCTCATATCTCAAAAAGACAGGCAGACCGACAGACAGACAATCATACAGACATCCAAACATGCAGGCTGGCTGGCTGGCTGGCGGACAGACAGGCAAACAGTCAGATAGACATACAGACAGTCAGATAGACAGACACAGACAGGCAGACCGACAGACAGACAATCATACAGACACCCAAACATGCAGGCTGGCTGGCTGGCGAACAGACAGGCAAACAGTCAGATAGACATACAGACAGTCAGATAGACAGACACAGACACACAGACAGGCGTCCGTTCATTAGCCCAAATTGTCTGTCAGTCGGCCTCTACAGCTGTAAGTTTGTTTTATGTCGGTCTCTGTCTGTCTGTCTCTCTCTGGTTGTCTGTCTGACGAAGTAGGTTACAATCATGCCTGTAACCATCATTACGTTGACCAATCTAATCAATTTTAAGACCATCAGCAACCACAATATGGTGTAGAGTGTGCTTGTAAGTATATTTGTTCCTACAGTGGTAATTTGGTGAAGGGCACTGAATAGGCACGGCCCGGGTTGGTTCAAATTTACGGGTAGGGCAGAAAAGTGTCCCTTGAGATTTGCGAGCATACGGTTATTGCTTCGTTACTTACTTGCTTTGGTTGAGGGTTTACGGTCTAATTTTCTTTTACTGTTGTTTGCAAATAAACTAGATTTTGGATATTTAAGTTAAACGTCTCAAACGAAATGTGCCTGGAAAAAATATTTTACGTTTAAGCCGTGCGGATTTCGAAGTAAAAAACGAGCGATGCTGTCTTTGATTAATTAGGATTAATTGAACAGCGCCAATTTTTTGTTAAATAAGTAGTCATTTGCGTTTTTGTTAGTTGGGATAAATTTTCCATCCAAAGTGTTTTTACTTGAGAAAAACGCGCCGCAGGCAATGGGCAAAAGGGGCGGGGCAGGGGTTCAGTTGAACGCAATCAACTAATCAAAGAGTGACTTGAACGATTTAAAGTGACCACAAAAGAAACAGCAGTTCTTGCTGATTGATTTACTGATTGTGTTTATCAACCCTTGCCCCGCCCCTTTTGCCCATCGCTCGGATCCTCCATTCAACTTTTTCCTGTCGCCTATTGTACATATCATGACTGAAATACACAAATTTATTACTGACCACTTTAAAAATGAGATGTCACGATCTAGTTACATCGAAACAGCGAAACAGTTCAAAAACTAAAGTAAAACTAAAAATATTTAAAAAAAATAAAATACATGGATATAAAAATATATATTTATATTTTGAAAAACCAAAGATAAGGCCAGATAAGGCGCTGTTGGATTACACTAAATAAATACATTACTCCGTTCTTCATCAATTTTACAAAATTTTATTTACAAATTTTATTTACAAATTTTATTTTGTTTATCAAACGGTTAATTAAACTAAATAAACATACATATCATCATTTATGAAGTACGACGCATAAAATCGTCCGAAAACTGTCATAATGAAAAATAATCATACTTGATCGCCTTTCATTACCTCGCCTCCTGAGAGTGGACACAGACACGGACAAATCACGATACTCGTACTCGTATCTCAGTTCAACAAAGACGTAGACATGTCCAACAACTCCTCGTAGTGCTATGTTGATGGTCCAGCCAAAATTCATTAGATAAGCAGCTGATCCAGCGTAGCGCTCGCTGACCGGTGCGCCACACGATTTTGAATTTCACAACTCAGTCTGCTACTAAATTTCTATTTAAACAAAAATTTCACAAAGTTTCTACATCAGTTAAATTTAGTTTTATCAATTACCCCCCTGAATCTTCACTTGGTATTATTTCCTGATAAGCACCATGGTGTCCCAGTCAGTAATCTGCCTGCTCGCCTCGCCATCTCTCGGTAGGTACCACCAGTTTGTCTGTCTGTCTGTCTGTCTGTCTGTCTGTCTGTCTGTCT
>LRSR01008193.1:0-26992 GCA_001579985.1 Hypsibius dujardini
CTGCCTGTCTGTCTGTTTATTTGCCTGCCTGCCTGCCTGTCTGTCTGCTTGTCTGCCTGCCTGTCTGTCTGCCTGCCTGTCTGCCTGCCTGCCTGTCTGTCTGTCTGTCTGTCTGCCTGTCTGTCTGTCTGTCTGCCTGTCTGTCTGTCTGTCTGTCTGTCTGTCTGTCTGTCTGTCTGTCTTTCTTTCTTTCTGTCTGTCAGTCGATCTGTCTGTCTTTTCATCTGTCTGTCCATCTGTCTGTCAGCATAGGTTTGTCTGCCTGCCTGTATGTGTGTGGGTACGCACAGCTATGACAAGGTAACTTCGTCAGCCCATGCCCAGACTCACACGCGCATGCTATGATATGCCTATGACTGGGCGCGCAGACCTGAGCGTGAGCTGACGAAGTAACCTTGCCATAGCTGTACGTCTGCCTTCCTCACTATGCAGACGACCTGTCAATCAATCAATGAGGCTGTGCACACCTATTCCTGCTCTCTTGTGGTCTGATATGAACTGTATCCCAAATTGCATTTGAGAAATTTTGAGGGTTAATGGCAAACAGACTCACTGGATCAACGAGCGCGACGACCGCCTCTAGGCTGGGATCTTCCTGGAACAGTCGATACTGCTCCGGATGCTGCTCACTTAGATGCTTCAGACCAAAGACGGCCACCGATCCCTGTGTAACCAAGTTGAGTCCGCAGAACTTACAGGCACGTAAATCGCGCACCGTTGTTTTGGTGAATCCGTAAGTCAAAACGAGATCCAGCCACTTGCCCAAGCTGCTTTCCACTGGCCCGCCGCTTACAGGAAGGGGCCCGATTGATGCCTCCACAGGCTGTTTCAGGTGTTTCTCATTCGGCGACAAAATTTGAGCCAAGGCAAAGTCACATGTCACCATTTCGCCGTCCGGGTTTGCCATCTCAGTAGGATTTCCCACAGTGACGCTCGGTTGCTCTTGGATGAGGGGCACGTTCGTCAGCAAAGGCATCAGAAAGGGGATGGTACTGGATGAGAGGACCAGGTCAGGCGCCGGCGGTATTGGACCTGATATATCAAGAAAGACGGTTAGCCATCACCACCACCGCCACGTTCATAACAACCGATCAAATAGAAAGGATAAGTCATTTATTACATGTCCGTCCGTCTCTGTCTGTCTGTCTGACTGACCGCGTTTGTCTCGTCTTCTGTCTGTCTGTCTGTCTGTCTGTCTGTCTGTCTGTCTGTCTGTCTGTGTATCTGCCTGCTTGACTTCCTGATTGCCGGATTATCTTATCTCTCAGGCGGTCTCTCCGTCAACGTACGATTGTCGACGCCACTGAGCGGCTGTTTCGCCTGGTTGTCTCACTGGCTTCTGTCCATTTGCTTGTGTGTTTGTCTACCACTGTAAGCGTGCTACCTTTCGCCACAGACAGCTTTTCGCTTAATGTCGCAGACTGAACTTGAAATTCTTCAGTTGGGGCCACGATTTGGGAAAGGATAGGTCCAGGTACCGCTGCGTTTGCGTCCGTGCTCTCGATGGGATTTGTCACTTTGAAGTTAGGTTGGTCTTGCCGGAGCGGAATTTTCGGCATCAACATCAACGGCAAGAAGAGGAAGATGTTTGCGGGATTAGATAGGGTAGTTTTTGCCGGAAGGACGTCTGACAATGAAAATACAAAGTTCATCACATGCTAAAGGATAAAGACCCAATGACGTTAATGTCCCTTGACATGTCTGCAAGTCTCTTTGTGTCTGTGTTTGAGTTTGTATATACGGTTATGCCTATAGTGGCATTTGCCGGTATCTGCCCCTCACTCTTGCTTGTGTGCCTAAATCTGTCGACATTTCTCTTTACCTGTCTGTCTGTCTGTCTGTCTGTCTGTCTGTCTGTCTGTCTATCTTTCTGTCTGTCTATCTATCTGTTTGTCCGCATGTCTGTCAGGTTGCCTGTAAATGTGGCTACCTGTCTTTCTCAATCTGTTTGTTTGCCTGTATATCTGTCTGATTGCTTATTTATTTATGTGAATATGTATGTCTGTGTTCGAACCACCCAAGATCGCTTCGCTTCGCGAGTTTCTAGCTTGGATGTCTATTCCTACCTTGAGCGCCAGTTAAAACTGTAGTCCTTATTCCGACTGGGAGGTCGATCCATTTAATCAGTCGATCAAGCACCATCTTCATGTAGACATCCAGCCTTGGCCAGGTGGCGGGATTCATCTCGGATTGTACCAATCTTCGCACGAACATCGATCCCGTGTGGTCGATCTGGAGGACTCGCGTCTGAAAAACTTCCAACGGCAGGCCAGTTTGTTTGAGAATTTCACGGACCACATGGACGTGCATTCCAAGGTGAACGTAACTGAAGTCCCGTTCAAGTTGGTCCACCACCGATTCTACACCGAAAAAGGTTTAAAAATGGATCGCCTTCCAATATCTCTCTGACGGTCTGACGGTCTGTCTGTCTGTCTGCCTGTCTGTCTGTCTGCCTGTCTGTCCGCCTGTCTGTCTGTCTGTCTGTCTGTCTGTCTGGTCTGCCCGCCTGCCTGTAAGCGTGCCTGTTTGTTTGTGTGTCGACTCACCCTCTAACGTTTTCAGCCAAACAGGCCAGATCAGATCCGTGAACAAGCCCACATCAGTAGATAGTTTTGCCCCGAGACAGACAATCAATTCGGCATCTTTAGCGATGCTTTGTTTTGCGTTAAAAAATAGCTGATTGTCCCGTCGAATAACCCTCAAATTGGCCAAGCCGTTGAGAGAGAACCGAACAAACTTCATCCAGTTACAGGCGTCGTTCGAGGACAGGTCAAAAGAATCCATCTTGGGAGAAGAATAAGCGGGCGAAGTGGTCAGGAGGATAGTCAACACGGAAGCCGGCGGATTGGAGGGTGTGACGGGCTTTCTGGGCGCGATCAAAGGTCCGAAGACGGTATTTGCGTCAATCGTTGTTCGTGCTCGTACTATTGGTCCTGGAAAGGGGAGTAGCAATTTTTTTTAAACCAAGAAAATTTAATTAAACTTATTTTTCTAATTTTATGTCAAGTTATTTTATTTGTAATTTTAACTGAAGAAATGAGAGGAAACAATTGTTTTTTTACTCCTAAAAATGCATTTTATTTTATTTTATTTTATATTTTATTTTCTGTTCATTAAATAAAAGCATAATGCATTAGTACAATATGATTCGGATTAAATCATCTTTCAAATTCGTAACTTTAGATTCCCAATTCAAAATTGCATAATGCTGGTATGTATATATATTCCAAGTAATAATTAACAAAAAATTCCAAAACACCTAAAATTCAATAATTCAAAAACTGACTAACAAGGCAATCAATCAATCAGCACACAACCGCAAGCGAATTGCTGTGTTAACAATATTGGGAATTTAAATTATACATGTTCTCACGTTGGACGGTAGGAGGGTAAACGAATAAAACAACCACCGTGGTCCGTGACGATCCAGCAATATTTGAGGTAAAATGGCAAAGTGGAAAATACGGCAATCAGTAAATCAATCCACAGATGCAAACGAATTGTTGGATAAAATATCGGGATATATTTATAAATTCCAGCCTGCTGGAGCAACAATTCCAACTACCAAATGGCGTCACAAAAATTGCCGAAATTTGAATTAATACAAAAATGTCACATGTGTCCATAGAAAAAAAACCCATCATTAATGGAGATCCGGTGAAGTTAAAACAAAAACCAACCAACCAACCAATCAACCAATCAACCAATCAACCAACTAATCAACCAATCAACCAATCAACCCGCCGTCGCCCACTTGAGCATTCGCGTCGAAATCAACCAATCAACGCGTCGCCGCCCCGTTGAGCATTCGCGTCAAAACAACAGATTTACTGGTTAAACATCTGGAATGTATTCTATCAGTTCCATCTTGAAAGATGGATGAACCCTTGCGCTTACCATTTTCCTTGTCTGATGTGTCAAAGCGTAAGCTGCTTGGCAGGGATGTCCAGGCCAAGGTGGTATGCAAGTCGGGCACAATACCAGTCAACGACGCCATCATCTCAATTAATTATTATGCAAGTGCGCGTGCAAGATTAATAATTAATTATTTCTGCCGTAGTGAACGAATACAAATCGGAGAGAATAGCCGTAGTCCATTTTGAAACACATCAAAAAAAGACTTGGAAATGACTGCAAAAAGGTAGACACATAAATGGCTACGCGCAGAGCAACAATTTGCTTCGCTGCAGCAGCAGCAGCAGTGACAATGCTCTTGCGTGGAAACTTGTCACTTGGTCACTTCAAAAGGTAGACACATAAAATGGCTACGCGCAGAACAACAATTTGCTTCGCTCCAGCAGCAGCAGCAGTGACAATGCTCTTGCGTGGAAACTTGTCACTTGGTCACTTCACTTCGTTTCTTGTTGATTAATGGGTGACTCGCCTTGCTTGTCTAATCCACTCACTTGCTAGCACATGAATAATAAAACAAATTCACCATAAATGTTGGAATAATCAAGGCTACTGATTGCTACAAATGCATGGCTTGATGCAGGTTCCATTTGACAGAACCAGCGCATTATATTAATTTATTTCCGATGGAGTCGTGCTTCAACCAAACCTTACAAGTTTACATTTTTAAAAAGTAGAATTAAATTTCCTTTAATTTCCTAATTTTCCTTAATTTTTTTAATTTTCGTAAATAAAATAAAATAAAAAGAAATAAAATTGAGCTAATAGATTAATGCTTAAATTTTTTCAAATCTTTAAATCTGTTGTAATCTGAGTGGAAGAATGAATTCCCTAAAGCTTAACGTTTTTAATGTCACATTCTTCACTGAGTTGGCTTGGGAGAATAGAAGAGCATTATTACTTTCAGCGTGAACTGGTAATCTGATGACCACGTGTACGTTAACGGTATGACCTGTCGTGGAGAGTGTCAGCACATATAAGATCTGTGGATAACGACCCAAGTAAGGGGCGACTGACGACCAACGAACGACTCCTTCTCCAGCTCCTAAAGTGGCGGGAAAGTAGGCGTTGAATGAGACCAGCACAGACACTTGGTTTCAGCCAAATGAAAGTACCATAATCATTCTCACAATCGAATTCGTATCGCTTTTCATAAGTAATTCCATTTAATGTTTCTGCTTTTCCACCGGAACCGGTAAATGTCTCGCATTCTGATATACTTAAACAATTGCAGCGGTTCGCCTGGTGTATCCCTCTTCTTTTTGTGTACTTCACCTTCTCAGTCTCAAGTCGTTGATTTTACATTTTGACTTACTTCAATTTCGCCAAACATGCCCCGCAATAAGTCATGGAAGAAAGACGCCATCAATCCCTACGTCAGTTTCCTCTCAGCCACACTTGGGATGATTTTCACAGGTGGAATGCAAAATTACGCCGCTTCATGTTTTCTAATAAAGCTATAAGTAGGGAGCGTTCAACAATGACATCAGCGCCATGTACGGTAGGGGGGGGGGTTGTACTTTGATGACGAGCTCTGACGTTAAGGGGGTGCATGGGGATCCAGCCGTGGCTGACATCAGCATATATCGTTTCCATTTTTCGCCAATTCCCAGCCTCTGCTGGAGTTTTTATCCTTTTTGAGCTTTTTGCGGTATTCTCCATCAATTCAACGGAAAAAATCTCGACGGAAACGATGGCGCTTGAACAGGTAGGATAGAAGTGCAATGTTGAGTTTGTGGTAAAGTTGTCGAACGCGACTTGCCAATCATTATTTTCCGCAGACACAAAAGGAACCTGCTCTCTACGATGAGTTCATCAAATCGTATCGAGACTCTCGTTCGGATTTGGTCAAGAAGGGGTCAGTTCAAGCTGACGCCAGTGCTTGAAGAACAAGGGGGAGGGGTCTAGGAATTTCTGACAAGCTCTGACGGAAGGGAGGGGGGAGTAAGGTCGCCTAATATCGGCTAATATCGCCTAATATCGCCTAATATCGCCTAATATCGCCTAATAATATCGCCTAATATCGCCTAATATCGCCTAATAATATCGCCTAATATCGCCTAATAATATCGCCTAATATCGCCTAATATCGCCTAATATCGCCTAATATCGGGCGCTGACGTCATTGTTCAACGCTCCCCTACGATGATTTTCAGAATATGTTTCGTCCCTCAGGCTCTGGAAACTTTTGACTGACTGATGAAATACATTTTGAAAATCGTAATAATTATTATAGCTGTATCAGAAAAGCAGGAGTCATTTTGCGTTGTACGTTTGAAAATCGTCCCAAGTGTCAAACATAGCTCATCTGGTTGTTCTCTCCATCTCATTGTCGACCTATCTCGTCGTTACAAAATTGGGTGGTGAAATGGCAGCAACCGTGCCGAGGGACTCGAGGACGGTCCTCGACTGCGACGTTCTCATTATCGGTACAGGCTTTGCCGGGTCCTTCGCCGCGTACAACCTCGCCCCGCAGTACGGTAAGGGACTCTGTGTGATTGAGCGCAATGCCCGCGACGGTGGACGAATCCTGGACGTGAGCGAGTATCCCGGTGGGCCGGTCTTTGCAATGGGCGCGAAGCGGATAATGAGCGGTCAGACTGCTATCAATGCACTGGCTCACGAGTTGGGCATTCCGTTGGAGGTTGTTGGGGAGGAGACAGAACTGCTTAAATCTCGGGGCAGGTACATGGTGTAGGAAAACAAGCCTGATACCTTCGTTAGCCGGTGGAGGGGAGGGACCAACCAACTTCCCCCAGGGGGCTTAAATGGGGAAAATTGGCATTCGTCTAAACTAAAAGTTTCTTTTAATTTATTTTAAATCACAATAATAGAAATCGATTTTTAAAAGCATATTTTTGTTTGAAAATACTATATTACCTTGAACATTAGATGATTTCATTTAAAAGTACCGTATGTGCTGAAATTGTCGCTTTTCGTTTAATTAAAAATCAGTTTTTATTTAAATATATTTTGTTTACATAATTGAATGCGCCGAGAAGAGAAAGAATATGTTCAGTATCCGCTCACAACGAAAGAAAGATAATTTTTGATGAAAATGCACTTAACGATTCAAATTAAAACTCGTGTGAAATCAAATTACAAATCAATTCCAAACTAATATTTCCTCACATTATATTGTATGTTATTGGTAAAGATATTACTACAAGAGTACATCATCCATCCCGGAGCATGAAGGTGTTAACCAAATGTGTCGAGACGTCTTTCCTACAACCAATTGCAGCAAGGATGGAAAGAGCTCAACCATCACAGGAATGTTGGAGGCTTTGACCGCGCTGCCTGGAGAGGAGCTCGTCGAGCACGCTGACTTTGCAACTCTCCTCCGTTGGCAGTTTGGAGAAGAAGGGAAGGCGTACTTCGACGCCGCAACTCCCATACGTTACAACGGGGGCGTGTCCAGCGCAGCAATATTGGACCGAATAGCGGCAAATTCAGGCCGGTGGTCATCAACCCAACGTTCAGTTTATCCAATCGGCGGCATGTCAGAGTTCATTACGCGAATGCAGGTAGCAGGCAAGGCTGCAGGCATGAGGGTCTTTCACAGCGAGCCAGCATTGGCCATTTCGACATCTAGAATGGGCTTCTCGGTGGATACCCCGCGACTGGTCATTAATACTCCACGAATTCTGAGCTCCATGGACCCACTGGCGTTTCAAGGCGTATCTGGAAACGTCGCGGAGAGCGTCAAAATGTCTGTGGAGTTCCAGGTAAGGGTGTCATTTGCAATTTTTGACATTTATTGACACTACCTCTCAGTGGCGGATTGAGGACGGGATTTTAAGCCTGCCGGAGGGAGGAGTAAAACAAATTTGTCCCCGAAAGACGGGGGGAGGGTCTCGTTTAGAGTCCTTACAAGTTGGAACTAGGACCTCTCATGTTAAGGCAAGGGGGTGGGCAAAGAGACAAAAATGCATCTATGCAGATATGAAGAGGCGGGGCTTTGTGTCGTTTTTCCAATGTCGTGGAACATTTCCGATGTTTGGCCCGAGCACAATAGCTACGCCCTCGGTATTCAAAACGGGTTCTGCTGATGCTCATTGATTCCAACTTAGTGTAGAGAAAGGCGCTGTTAAAACGTATCATATTAACATTTTCTAAGCATCCAAATTTTGGAGAGTAAAAAATGATTGGAACATTGAGATAGCTTCAAAATGTGGCCGTAAACGTTACGTAAAAGAGTTTGAAGAGAATTTTTAGGAAGGTGTTAATTTTAACAAAATGATCCTTGTCTAAAAGATTCTAATATTTTTGGATAAAGAAATATTGAAAAAAGGTTGGAACCCGATTAACTGGAGCAAGGATACCCAAATTTGTGGAGGGGGGGGGATTGTAGCTCACTTTTCGGCCTGGCATGCATATCACTGCTTTCGACGACTGACCTTAAAATTCCAATTTCGCAGGGCATTGTCTCGGTCCCGTGGGTCACCGTGACGGCCTGGTGGAATGAGCGATGGTGGGAACAGTCGGAACTGTATGGAAATCGGACCTTCACAGCCGTTTCCAGTTATGACAGCTGTTTTAGGGAAATGGACATTGCTGTGCATCCCTATGCCAGGAGACAGAACGCCACGAGAGTTGTCTATGACCGAGGGGGTGGCGGGACGTGCATTGACATGTGGCGTCTACTCATCGGGAGCGGTGAAGAACCAGCCTCGGAGCAGCTCATCAGAGAAGTTTTGAAAGACCTGCAACAAGTGTTTTATGACGTCCATGTCCCGCGACCAAGAACTGTTAAAGGTAGGGTGCGGTCATTTCTGCGGTGAAAGGACATTTGCCGGGAAGTATGATGAACAGAACTTCGTAAGGAATTGGAGCACATTATTGGCAGGTGAAGCGGCTGTTCTTAGTATGAAATAATTTCTGCAAATTCAGCAGTTACTACCAGAGGCATAACGGGGTGGAGGGAGGGGGTGGGGCACTGAAGCAGTGACCCATTTTCATTACATTCGGGGCTACCGGGCAGTTATTTTCGTTCACTGGTAAAACGAAGCAAACAGCATACTATAGTTACCCCCTAAAATAAGACAACATTAATTATTTAGAAATCCGGAATTAATTATTCTGGATCCCTTTTCGAAGCAAAGGAAATTTGTTTTTTTGTTTTGGCCGTCAACGTGATGTGTAAAAGTACCGGTATATGGGAGGGGTCGCTCGAATTTATGGACGGTTAAAAATTGAAGTATTATCAGTATAGTTCAAGAGTACTCCAAGAGAGATGACTCTAATTAAGTTTGTTTTCCGTTTGTAGGATTCATCTTCAACAACGGGGGACATATTCAACATGCTCGTTCTACAAAGACCAACCATGAAGTACTGCAGTGGTCGATGCGTCCCACACCTTACACCAATTTCGCGCTCATAGGGGAGGCGTACAACATCCGGTCAGCGGGGTGGTGCGACGCAGCGCTCAAGTCAACAGCTGCGGTGCTAACCGAGTTCTATAATATGACTTTTCCCTGCCTGGTTGATTTAGAATCAAGTGCAGTTTGCCGGAACGCCGAAACACAGGAAATATAATCACGGTCTTAAAAAACGTAAATATTCACAGCTTCGGTTGAAAGGGGCATCAATGAGTGGAAGCGCCTAAATTGTCCTTAATTGTCCGGGCAAGGACTTGCATATGCATAAAATAGGCGTATCCAAAAAAAGACCGGTGCAAGAATATTATTGCTCGGGACGTTGATTCGAACTACGAGAACTGGGAGGAGGGAATTGCAATGATGCAGAGAGTCAAACAGACAGATAAACAAATAGACACACACAGAGGGGCAGAGAGTCAGGGAGACAGAGTTATAGAAAGAGACAGACAGAGACAGACAGAGAGACAGAGCCAATCTTATGCCGCGGCTGGTGATCAAGACCTCGCCAGGCACCGCTCCTCCGTTACTCACCGAACGAGTCACCTCTCAAACATCCTCTTCGATGCCCTTTCCCGTTTGTGCTGTCCCAAGAACTAATAAGGATCAACATTATCATCATGTGTCCCAAAATGCTGTACGTCGTTTGAATTACCGAAAAAGGCGAATGCGTATGATTCTATGAATCTTTAACTTTTAAAACTTTTGATTTACCGTGTTGCCGATGTAAGCATTGAAAAAATGCCTCCCACATATGAATGGGAATTTACGTGAACTTCACTTCACATGACTAAATCCCCGGCAACAGGGTATTTATTGATCGCCCAAACCATTCACTTTGCACTTCGGACATACCTTCCCACTTTGGGCGTCACGTAAACCTCCTCCCATTGGGAATATGCAATAGCCGTTTGGATTTTACAATCTTCGCTTCGTTAACCCACTTTTAAGAAGATTTACCAGTTCGAACAATGAATAAATGAATCAGTCAATCGAAGGTAAACCCTCATTATCGACCTCATTTCATATCTCAGTGAGAGAGAGAGAGAGAGAAGCTAACGAAACTCGTAATATAGTTAGTTATGTCAAACGCGAGAAGATTCAGGAAGCAAGACAATAAGAAATGTGATCCGGCTTTACGGCCTGTGAAGATCGGCCAGCGAAAAAGTTACTCAGTTGAGAATAGATAACAGGTCGCATGCTCTACTGCTAAGGCAGTACTAGTACTACTCCACTACAACCTTCATATCTTCCCTGTCTGCCAGCACATTTATTATACTAATTAATATAAGTTTCTAACCGTTGCCGATCGGGGAGTACGAATCATGCCATCTCACCAATAAAAGTTGTCGCCAGTCCGTAAAGCTTGATTGTGTCATGCAGTGCAAATGCACAGCGTACATGTTCTTCACATACAGATTATCTGAATGTGTAGTGTCCGATTCTGTTAGCTGTGTGATCGCGTGTCGGCAAGATTACAAACCGATGTTCAGCTACGCTTAAAAAGGCATCAAATTAAGTTCATTCCATAAATGTACGCCGCACTACTTTCCACCTTACTTTGTTCCCTGCACAATCTCGTAAGGATTTGAGCCGAAATCTGAATTCAATCATATCCCCAATGGCGATGTCCAGTTCCCCCAAAGGAGGCAAAAATTCCACTGACTTACCAATAGATATTCGCTTCGACAACGAACATTTTCTGTGAGTAAATGACATGTTTATATAACCTGCCGTGATATTAAGACATCCAATTTACAACTATTTTACAGGAAAAATTATAAGGGATGTCTAGTGAAATACCCCCACTACCTCACTCTAGACGAGGTGGAAAAGTTTCAAGCTTCACCGCTTGACGTGGCAGTCTGTTCCGTCCAAAAGTCTGGTAAAAATAACTTGTAACTGTAACATACATGCACAGTCGTAAACAGTCTTTAATGTTTTGGGGTATAGGCACGACTTGGATGGATTCAATCATTTCTGGGATTTTAGCAGACGGTGATCCTGGCGTTTATAACGACGGCGTGTCTATATCAGTCAAGTTTCCACTGTTGTGTTTTTGCAAGCAAAACCAGCGACCGGAAGAGTGGCTGGTAAACTTGATGAAGCTGATGCCGCCGGGTCGGACATTCAATACGCATCTCTCGTACGATGCTTTGCCTGCAAGTCTGACCGCTTCTGGCGCAAAGGTGAGCTGTAAATATAGGTGGTCTGAAAGGTTGAGGGATTGTATATAGCCAACTGTGTGCTTCCAGAAAGTTTACATTTATCGGAACCCGAAGGATACGGTCGTCGCTACCTACTACCATAATATCTTTCTGCCGCGCATGCAGTTTAACGGCGACCTCGCGGATGTGGTTGACAGCTTCGTCAATGATAGATTTCCATTCGGCCCATACTTTGAGCATTTGGCCAGTTACTGGAAGCGTAGACATGAGGATGCGAATATATTTTTTTGCTCGTTTGAGGACTTGAAGAACGTAATAATCTTTATGTTGTCTGTCTGTCTGTCTGTCTGTCTGTCTGACTTTACTCGTCCTTGTCTCATTGCTTTATGCTGACTATTGTGTAACAGCCCTAAGCCGTTGGACGTCCAACTCATGTAGAATATAGTGTTGTAAATGTATTTGATGTCAAGAATGTTCTCATTTTTCAGGATTTTGAAAAAACTGTTGCTCGATTGGCGCAGTACTTGGGCAAAAGTCTAACCGCGGAACAGATTGCTGTCATCCACAGGGAAACTGACTTTAAAGCTGCGCAAGGCAATCGGCTGCTTAACAGGTCCGATAACGATGTTCATGCAGGAGGCATATTCGACTTGAGTAAGCATCTTTTTGTTCGGAATGGTAAGTGTCGGAGAAGTTAACATTATTTCGTCAACCGTTATGCAAGGATGAAACGCTTCCTTCCTTAGGATCCGTCGGCCAGTGGAAAAAAGAATTCACTCCTGAAATGAATAGCAAGATGGATGCGTGGATCGATCGCAAGATGACCCAGTTTCCAGAATTGCAGGATATGAAATTTGTCTATGAGTAGCATTTAAGCCATATTTAGCTTCCAATTACCAATTTTAAGATGGACTTTGATCGACGGTGTCCAAACAATATACTCGTATCAGCCAGCGAGTGGCCGAATTGGATATCTGAATAATCAGCCGGGCTAGTACTAGGCCAGATTATTCGACTAACAGATCGATCAACTGACCGACAGCTAACCAAGAAAGTAGACTGATTGAATATAATAAGCGAGAGATAGGCAAACAAACCAACAGTTAGGCGTAAAACAGAAAAAGAAACTGACAGACTGACTGATTGACTGACTGACAGACAGACAGACAGACAGACAGACATACAGACATACAGACATACAGACAGACAGACAGACAGACATACAAACAGGCAGATAAACCGACACACAGGAGGCAGACAAAAACATACGCAGAGACAGACAATCTTGCTAATTGTCTAACGCACGTCGTGATACCAAAAAATAGTGTAAAAAACAGTCTACCTGACTTCAAAAAACAGTGTGTTGTTATTTTGTTTGTAAGATTTGGACCATGTCGCGGTCTTCCCTAGCTACTTCTAAATTTCATAAACGTGATATATAAAATTGTATAGTACTCCATTGGTCACTCTGAACACCGTGGGAATTTATCAATGCCTCTGTTTTCTATAAAGGATGAATGTCCTTTTTACGGTTTTGTCGTTCATTAGAAAATGTATGCCACTGCAGAGTACACTCGCAGACACTGCCCGTGACTATCATCAGACAATGCTGCCCTTAACAATGTGCGGCTGGAGCATGCAAAATAACAGGAAATTATGATGAAGTCTTCAGTGCGTTCGGTCCGACACAAATACTGCACTGACCCATTAACACCATGCAATGGTTTTCTGATGGGTCATTATGCCAACCTTCATAGAAGCGCTGGGCGCTTGAGCCACTACAAGTCCCTGGATCAACACGCTAGATCACGACAGTCCTAGTACAAGTCGCCTGCCTGTTGACCAGTCGCAGAATAACCATCATGCTCTAAATCATATAGCTATAAAATTTGGGCTGACACGCATCATATCGGAAACAGCCGATGTGTTGGTCGAATAGTGCAGCCAAGTCAAGAGACCCACGCAAACTTGGAAACCTTATTTAAAACGACGCAGGAAATAATTTACCACCTTGCGTACAGTGTAATTTCCGCAACCTTTTCTTTCGGCGAGAGTTTCAACATTTTCCATCAGCAGTCAGCATGGGTGTCTTTGCAGTGGCCCTGGGTCCGCTACTTCTCCTTCTGTTTTGCTACTTTTGCTATGTGGGCTTCCATCGGCACAGGAAGAACAGAAACGTTCCTCCAGGACCCTGGGGTAAAAAAGTCAAGCGTTTGATTTAACGAAAAAATAAGACACTCAACTTATGTCTTTAGCTGGTGTCTCATTTCTTTCAGGCATTCCGTATTTGGGTTATCTTCCATTTTTGGGGCCTCACCCGCGGAACACTTTCAATCGGCTCGGAAAAAAATATGGAAACATTTTCAGCTTCTACCTGGGCTCCCGGTTGGCCGTGGTGCTGAACGACCATCAGGCCATTACAGCGGCTCTCCAGGAGCAGGCAGAAGTCTTTTCTGGGCGTGCCGGCGGATTCGTTGCCAGTTACCTTCGTACCGGGGTCGAGAGAGCGACACACGGTTAGATTAGCGTTGCATGGAAATTAGCTTCCACTTTCAGTTCAGAATGGGACGAAAGTTGAGTTTGATCTTAAGTTAAACATTTTTCGATTACACTTAACATCCACTGTTAGATCTTTCAGTGGTGGATTAAAGGTTAGCCGGGGGAAAGGGGAAGGCAAGCCAACAGGAGAGGGTGGTAAAAAAATTTGCCGCCCCCTTTGGCGAACTGGGGGGGGAGGGGGGCAACTTTTAACATGAAAAAGCCCACATTTTTTTCCACGACCGAAATCTTGAGGGAGAGGGAAGAAGAGTTCTGACAAAAATTTAAAGAGCTCCCTCCATTTCCGTAAGGTGTCGCCCGCAAGTCGTCAAGGTGTTTTTGTCGAGGTTTTAATCAAGTCGAGTCGGGTTGACAAGTCGTTGCCGAGTCGGGTTGACAAGTCAGGATTAATTTACTGACATTCAGAATTCAAAATGATAAAGATCTGTGGGTTAATATCTGTGGGATAAAGATCTATGTCAGCAACATTATTGGTTTGATCGAGTTAGAGGAGTGTTCTTTATAATTGACGGTTAATAGGTATAGGAACTCCCGGAGGCAGCACATTTAAGGAAGGCCGCAAGTTTATGCTCCAGACATTTCGCGATTTGGGAATGGGAAAATCAAAATTGCAAGGCTCCATCATCCAAGAAGCGAACGGCCTAGTTGACTTGGCTATCAAGTTTAACGGCCAACCGTTTGATCCGTTTCCGCTCCTAAACACCGCGGTTGCAAACTGTGTTGGTGCCTTGTGCTTCGGGCCGGAATTCAGCCGTAACGATCCGTCATTCGGGCAAGTTTTGACGGGACTGAGTATCGCCGAATCCTACCGGTATACCCTGAGCCCGCTGCAGTGGTTTCCGTGGTTGCGCTTTCTGCCTGGCCCCTTCCAGAAGAAGTGGCATCAGACTGTTGCCAATACAAAAGAACGATTGCAATTCGTGAGGGGCATGGTTAAGGAACACCGGGTCACTTTCTCCGAGGCCGACACTCGAGATTACATTGACGCCTTCTTCCACAGACAAGCCCACATAAAAGGCTCAGGAGCTGACTTGCCGCCCATTTTCAAAGGTTAGCAATTTTAACTGTCCATCATACGTACGTACTTTTGTCCATGTGTGTCTGTCTGCGGGTTGTCTGACTTTACTGGAACATAATGGGAGCAATGTGCTACTGCAATCCCGTGATCAATTTTAATCATTTATCAGAATAACTAGTCTGTCTATTACAGTATCCCTGAGCATTCGTACTGCCTGTGAAAATGCCTGTCTATCGCCTATATCGGAGCAGTTTTCTGTAACCCATATCAACCCCTTTGCCAAACCATTGGTTCGGGGTGGGGACGACGACCATGATACAATTAAAATTTCGATTGATGCATGAATAATACTTGATTGGATGTTTTAATATACCCGTACACGATTGTTATTGAAATAATAAGCCCCTCCCCCTTGTTCCGCGTTTTAGTACTAGTAAAATGTACCCTTGACAAATTGTTATTTAAAATGATACGATCTCCTGCCCCCCTCGTCCCTAAAATTGACTTTACCTTTTTTGGTCATTTCTGCGTGTGACAATGTTTTTTTTCTAAGCTTTGTTTTCTGCCATTACCCCAACAGATGAAGAACTGGAAGCGAATCTAGGAAGCTTTTTTGGGGCCGGAATGACTTTGACAGCGGTAACTCTGACCTGGGCCCTTGTGTTCCTACTCAACTATCCGGACGTTCAAAAGCGTATTCATCAAGAACTGGATCAGCGCATCGACCCTGGCCAGGTGGTGGAGTTGGAGGACCGAGGTAAAAACTAAGCGTAATGAGTGATTGGTAAATAAGGTACGAGAAGGGTGTTCCATTTCCAGTCACTTGGCAATTCCGGTGTAAAGAAACCAAATGATTATTTATTGTATAAGAAAGGTCCCACAATACCGAAATTGCTGGCTAGAAATAAAACTCAAAAAGTGGTGGCTATACACGAGTTACCCTCATCGTACGACAACTAACTCCTAACAACAACCCGCTTTATAGCTAAACTTCCCTACGTGGAGGCGGTCATTCGAGAGGTCCTCCGATTGGCAGACACCGTGCCACTGATACTCCCCCGGGCAAATCTCAGGGAGACAGTCCTTTTAGGCCATCGCATACCGGCAGACAGTGTTATCTTCTCCAATTTCAAAGCGGTCAATGACGATCCCGCGCTGTGGCATGACCCCTTGGCATTCGACCCGACCCGATTTCTAGCCAAAGACGGCAGCGTCCATGAACCCAATCACTTCGCTCCATTCTCTCTTGGTATGCATGATTCGCGTCTATAACACATGAACCCTTTTGGGTACATACATTTGCAAAAAGATTTCTAGAAAGTATCTCGGAAAATATTCGCTCGGGTAATTTTTTCTAATTTAACTTTGCAGGAAAACGTGCATGTGTGGGCGAGTCTCTAGCGCGAATGATACTGTTCCTTTTGTTCGCCAACCTTATGCAGCGGCTTGTGATTAAGACCCCACCAGGGACCGCTCCACCGTTACTCACTGAACGTGTGACCTCTCAAACATCCATTCCGATGCCCTTTCGCGTATGTGCCGTCCCAAGAATTAAGACGAATCAACATTAACCTAATAGTTTGTATCAGTGTGTCGCGAGTTGCCTGAAAACGTTACCGAAATCAGGTGATGACACATATGGATGATGCTCAAATTTTGAGAAAAGTCCCATGTTTTTTATCTTCGACAAAGACAAAAACTTCGTAAAAATGTATTCAGCATTTGGAATAAATTTCGGCATAAGACTGGTACAGACACCCTGTACAATAAGAAACAAGAGATTGCTACTGTACGAGGTAAAGCCCGTTAACCAGGCCGCTTTTAGAAATTGTAACTTAATCAGGCCGGTTTTTTCAACGTTGATTTCTCGGCGCTGCAGTGCTGCCATGCCATAAAAGATGGCTTGAAAACAGTCAGAAAAGTTCTCTGACCCACTTTAGTTCGTTCCTAAGCTTCACGGTTCGAATTTGAGTCCAAAAAAGGGAATAGAAGAATCTCAATGGAGAAGTGTGCAAGTAGTCCGGTAGAGGCGCCACTTCGGTTCCTTTCTGGCGCATGAAAACATGATTAGGCTATCTCCCTGGGTTGACTTCGCAAAAACGACTTATGCGCCACCTGCTGGCCTGGCGGCCTGGTTAAGTTACGATTTCTAAAAACGGCCTGGTTAACGGCCTTTACCTCGTACACAGTGTACAGTAGGTCAAAATTGTCGTTTCGTTCACACGATCTGCCGTATGTAGCCTTGGTAAGCCATGTGAGACATTTAAATAGCGAGGTCTTGCTTTGATTCTCTCCACCACTGTGTGGGTTGTTTTCGTTCTTATGTTTTTTTCTAAAATCAAGTTTTGATGGTTTTCATTAGCGTAAACAATAGAACATCGTGTTTCGTGTTTCTGGAACGTCGTTAAGAGGGATAAGAAATAAAAAGACGTTTTACATGTAATTGGATCAACCAATCAACTGTTAAAATTGACGGTAAAGCGGATATGCATTCCGGGAAGTTTGGAATTTATTTTTGTCAAATCCAGAGCTCAATTGCAAATGAAATAGTACTCTAAAATTCACATATTTAGTCCACTATTTGCGAAAAACAATTCACAAAAATCGGGGTGATTAATTCCATTTCGACCCCTCGTAGGTTTAAGGGACCTTTAACCTTATTGCTTTCTGATTAGGGGATGAAGATCCAATCAAACCGAAATTAATTTAAGATAGATCGTCCTTTAAACCAAAATCAATTTAGATTTGTGGACCTTTAAACCTTATTACTCATCCTTTAAACCAAAATTAATTAATTAGATTTAAATGCTAATTTACCATTCAAACAAAAACTATTTGAGGTTTAGCCGCGTTATAATACAATTACTTGATGTTTAAACGTTAACTTGGAATATCCGCAAATAAACCTGGACATGTAAAAAAAAACTCAAAAGGCTTTTAAAGAAACGCCTGTCTCTCTATTAATCGATTGATACTATATTTAGGCAAAGTTAGCGACTGGAAGGAAAATTTAACTGTTGAGGTTAACCAGGCAGTGGACGAGTGAATTACTTATAAGGAAGAGGCTCATTTCAGGAACCGACTACAAGGGTTTCACTTTGGATACGAATAGCTGAAATCAATGGGAAGGTCAATTCGGGCTCGCGCATCTGCATGCAGTTCAGGCAAGATCAGCAAGATTTTTTCAGGAATTACAGCAGCTGTAAAAATCTTTACGTGTTTTTTTTATGACTGATCAAGTCAGTTTTTGCTTATTTGTGCTGCGGGATGTTGCAAGGTCTTGGAACTTTTAACAGTAGATCCCACATTACGATTTGTAGGGCAGCGTGATGGGATAAGATTTAACTGTTTTAACTGTTTTGACCACATGACTTACAAGTAAGTCATGTTTGTTTGTCATGTCAAGTTTTACCTAACGGGTAAAAAGGGGTCAGAAACGATAATAGCGTCCTTGGTCACGCCAGTGCTGCGGCTGCTGCCATGGCACGGATCGATCAGAATGGGCTATTTTGAGCAATTTTTTCTACCAGGTTTCCTCCAGAGTGCAGAAAACAAATCTGGAAATTTTGCCCATAGAGAAAATCCTGTTTCATTTTGGAAGTAGATAGCGGTATTTTTTTAATACATAGCGTTGTCATTTCGTCACTAGAAAGCGGTGAGCCATGCCATAAGCTACTTGATGGACTCCAAATCGGAATTTAGGGAAAAAACTATGAATGCATCGAATAGTGTTTGCACGAGAAAGAACTCATAGCCTGGCCACCGCCAAAGGGCAGTTCTTCTAATGTTGACAAACCACCTAGACTGATAGGTCTATAACTACAGCACACTATGATATTTCTCTGGCGCATCTCATTTCTCAAAGGCATCGTACGCTAGGGCTCACCCAAATAGCTCAATGTGAACTGATCGGTGGAATTGCTTGAACATAAAACATGAGCTGCGGTGAACAGTTATATCAAATGGTAAACAAATTAAGTACGACCGATTACAAGTGCTTCACCAGTACTTCTATTATTTTCACAACACAGCACGAAATTGGAGCTCCATACATTGTAACAACTTGTGCGTTGATGAAAATTATGTGCAAGTCAGGCAGAGCGACGTCGGGACAGACAAGAAAAAGTGAGACGATAAAATAAACAAACGTTCACACCGATACACGACTTCACAAATGCGTAGATACATAGACACATACAGGCAGACAGGCAGACAGACAGGCAGACAGAGAGACAGAGAAACAAAGAGAAAGAGAGAGAAACAGAGTCAGAGACAGAGAGACAGACACAGACATATATTCACACAGACACACATGCAAACAAACAGGCAGACAAACAGACAGACATATTGAAATGTTTTAGCACCAAATAAGGTTGAGTAGACCAAAGATTCCAGAAAATCTTGAAGAACGTCGTTGCTACCTATTCTCACAGCATAGTCCGCATTTGCACCCCACCCCACCCCACCCCACCCCAGCTTCCAGCATACAGTTTACAATTTGAAGTGAGGCGTGAAATTCCTCGGGGTACTAGTGGGTGAGGCGCTGTTTGTCTGCTATATGCTCCTAACTTCTTTAACGGCTTTGCCGATAATAATTTTTAATGTCTGGTACACCTACCAATCGTTTCTTCAAGGTCTCCGGCACCATAAAATAGAGTAGTCTTATAAGAAAAAAGTTTATATTTGGTCCATTGCAGCGTCTTCGTCTGAGAGGTGCAAAATGTCACGCCAACTGATAAATCACTCACTGGACAAGTGCCACGGTGGTGGGAAACTTAGAGTGGCCATTATTGGGGCTGGTTATTCTGGCCTTTGTTCACTACATCACTTTGCCGGTGACAAGATGTTCGAGGTTGTTCTATTTGAGCAATCATCTCGGATCGGCGGGGTATGGAACTATCCTGAAGGATGCGATGCCACCGTGGTGCAAAATCCAACTTCACCGTTTTACACCAGGATGTACAAAAACCTCAAGTATACGCACATCTGAACTTTTTTTGCCCGGATGGTTGGTAATCAGAGTTTTATTTTCTGTTACTGCAGAACTAATCTTCCGACGGATTTGATGACATTGGAGGGCTTTCCCTTTCCGACGGGAACCAAGTCTTACTGCGATGTAAAGACAATAACACGCTACCTCGAGGATTACGCCCAACATTTTCAGCTCGGCTCGCACATTAAGGTAAAAAATACGTTGGTTAGATTGGGGGAGGGGGCATTTCTTCGTCAATGTATGTAGCTTTTGCAGCACTCAATCGGCCACCCAACAAAGTAGGTTGTCCGACGAAGAAACGTCTGAAATTGATCCTTACTAGTTGACAATAGAATCGATATTACACTAACGTTCGGACCAGATTTATTTTTCATTTCGAAACAATCGGTGAAGCCATTTAACAGCTACAATATTGTTTGCTTGGCTTTATATGTCTGGACAAGTCCCTGCAGTTGATGGTTAAGATTTACCGTGAGCCTTGGGGATAATGTACAAAAATGTATTCATTATCAGGGAGTCCAAATCCATTTGCCCTGATTCGCATTGTAAAAACTTCATTTTTGAGAAATAAATAGGTTTAACAGATTTTGACATTTTTCCTTATAAAATTCGATTTGACATCGATCGGCACTAGGGGAATCTTTTTTGGAGGTCAGGGGGCGGAGCTATCAGTCATTCTTGAGCCCAACCGGACACTTCGAAGGGAGATTTCAGAAATTACCCATAGCTCCGCCCCCTGACTTCCAAAGAAGAGTCTGTTAGTGCCGGTCGATATCAAATTGAATTTTGAGAGGGAAAATATAAAAACCTTTTAAATCTATCCATTTCTCAAAAATGAAGTTTTTACAGTGAGAATGGGAGCAAATGGAAACTTCCAGTGTGTTCCCAACTTTGAAATTTTGAATAAAACACAATTCCATAGCCACAACGATGAAATAAATGTTCAAAATCATCAAAATTATAGCTCTATTAAAGAACATAAAGCGGGGACATTCTGGGTTTCCCCTTTGAAATCATATATGGGAAATATAATCTAGTTCTAAGTAAGACAAGATCAAGCAATCAATCACTAAAGTCAAGGGTTAAGCGGTTAGCGCAGAAGGGACCCTTCGAGTTTTTTCTCCCCAAGACCAGAGCTCAAGGACAGACAAAATATATTTTTAAAATGTACATATTTGGCTCATTATATATAAAAAAACATTCAGGGAGATTGGCGTGTCGGCTACCGTTCCGACCCCTTGTCAGAACAGCAGAACGGTCACTTGTATTTCTCCATTACATCTTCCTGACTACGTGCTGTAACCGATTCGACTTGTTATAATCTGATGATTGAGCTGGACATTTCCAGCGGCTTCACGTGCTCGACTTACACGTGTGGTCGTATCGTATTATAGCGCTAAAACTCAGTTACTAGAATTAACCACAATGTATAGCGCTTTACTAAGGCAGTCTTGCGCTGAAACCGAAGCGGTAGACTGGTCCTAGAAATCGAAAACCCAAAACAGGTTTCTTCTCCCCAATCCGACTCAAACCCTACCGAAAAACGCAAAACAAATTCCCCGAACTTTGGTTGACACAGCGGAACTAGCTTAGGGTGAGAAATTAAAGCTCCACATCTAGGATAAGGGCCGAGACAGGCAGATTGAGAGACAAATCTGTGTGAGCGAAAGAGTGAGTGACACAGCGAAACCGAGAAAATTTACAGAGATTTTACTGCTAATCGGAGGGAAATAATTTTGATAAAGTATATTTCCCGGGAGTTTGCATGTTACTAAAACGTTGTTAATGAGAAATTGGTTTACGCGCAATTTCTTCCAAGTCAGGCTCGGGCTGCGCCGTCGCTGACTTGTTGATCGATAAAGCTAGCGTTTTGCTGGAAAAATGTGTTTTGCTGTACGGCTGAAGACTTACAGACAGGCAGACCGACAGACCGACTGGCAGTAAGACCAGCAGGCAGGTAGGTAGGTAGGTCGGCAGGCAGAGAGACAGAGAGAAAGACAGACAGACATACTGAAATATTTTAGCACCAAATAAGGTTGAGTAGACCAGAGATTGCAGAAAATCTTCAAGAACGTCGTTGCTACCTATTCTCACAACATAGTCCGCACCTGCAGCCCACTCCAGCTTCCAGTATACAGTTTACAAGTCGTAGCTGTTAGGTGTGAAATCCTCCGGGGCTCTAATGGTTTAGGCGCTGCTTGTCTGCTGTATGCTCCTAAATTCCTTAACGGCCTGGTAGTTAATAATTCTTACGCCAGGCCGGGTACACCTACGTTTCTTCAAGGTCTTCCGTACCATCAATTGTTATTTCTGATCCAGTGCAGCGTCTTCGTCTGAGAGGTGCAAAATGTCACGCCAACTGATAAATTACTCACCGGACAAGTGCCACGTTGGTGGGAGACTTAGAGTGGTCATTATTGGAGGCTGGTTTTTCAGGCATTTGTTCATTACATACAGACACACAGACACATATACACACAGACACATATGGAGACAGACAGGCAGACAGAATCTCCGAGGTGGTGGTGTGCATATGGTTTACCCCTGCATGCACATGTAATATTCTTGATAAATTGTTTTTTATAGCTGGAACACCGAATCATTAATGTGGTCCCGATACTGTCGGATAAAGAAGCTCAACGCACTGGAGCAATTGGACCTCGCTGGACCGTGACCTACGAAAACATGGGGGCACATTCACGATCAAGTGAGGTGTTTGATAGCGTCATTGTTTGCGCTGGGTAACGTTAATTAGGTCCCATTGGCAGATTACTTTTAAGACGTAAAAGGTATTCCATATTGTTAGTATAGATGAGTTAAGTCTTATGCGCAGCTGCTTTTTTACAGAAAATACCACGCGCTGCATATTCCAGAAATTAATGGTCTGGAGCGTTACACAGGGTCGGTTCTCCATAGCAGTGAATACCGCAATCCGGAGCGGTTCCGGAACAAGACCGTGCTAATCATAGGGGGTGGTGCGTCCGCTAAGGAGATTGCGATTGACTTGGCCTTAACGGCACATAAGGTTGGCGGTCTGTCCGTCTTATAATGTAATATCACTCAGCGCTGGACAGCGTTACGGGGGCGCTTTAATTGACAATAAGTTTTTTATGATACGAATACACATTACGCAATCAAGTCGAAATATTTGGCTCAATACTAACCGCTATGAAGTAGCGTTGTTGAAATTAATTTAAATGTTAAGTTATAATACCGAAAATCTGGCTTTTTCTTTTTTTGTTTAATGTAAGTTAACTTGAAATCGCCGTTGGCTGTTAAATGATTTTTATTTTATTCATATTCTAGTTTGTTCTTAAAATTAATTTTTAATCTTATCAATACTGCAATATGCATTTAAATAACTTTCTGAGTTTAGATCAAATGTCCTTTTTTAACGGAATGATGATTGAGCTATGGACTACGACGTTTTAAAGTGGATATCACCAATCAAATCATTATTACAGTATCAGTTATTCAAATATGAGACATGGATTGAATCAATTTGAGTGATCAGTGTCACTGGTAGCCCAAAAAAAGTCCTTTTTTTAAACCTATTTAAAGTCATTTTTTTATGTTTTTGCCTGGTACTGTGGTGTCTCTATGTAAATTTGATTCATTTCGTCTAACTGTACCCATGTACATTACCCATGTAAGGTATAAATTAAGTGCATTAATTTAACAAAAAATATAACTCGAATACTTTTTTATTTTATTTAAGTTCATTTTCTCGATGCAGTGATTTTAATGTTTCATTAAAATCACATTTTGTCACATTAAAACTTTAATTTAATTTGAATGCAAAAGCTTGATTTGAACAACACCGTTGGAGTGTATGCTTAACTGCCCACACAAATTTCATCTTGGCAAAAGCGTCCCGACAGTACTGACCAGAGATGTGCGAGTGTTTGAAGCAACCCTACTAGCTGATCAGCATGCAACCAGACATGGATTTTTAACCATGCAATGATGCTCCTTGTAGGTTATTATTGCCAAGCGAAAAAGCGAATCCATCTTCCGCAGCCAGCTGCCAAATGTGTTTGAGACAGCAATCCCAAATGTGTACAACGAACGTGAAGTTATCTTGAATGACGGCTCGTCGTTCCACATTGACGCAATTATTCTGTGCACGGGGTACCGCTACGATTTCCCCTTCCTGTCTGCGGAATGTCTTGTCGAAGCGTCACGTGGACGAGTGAGCCCTCTCTATCGCCATTTGGTGCATTGCGTGTATCCCAGCATGGCTTTTCCGCTGCTTCTGACCTTGGTCCCGATCACGCCCTTTCTGGACTGTCAGGTCAGAGGCTCGTTTAGGGTTTTCACAGGTCGGAACCAGAACCCATTCTGACAGGACCATGAGGTGGGCAAAGGGGCAAAACGCATTTTTCAAGATTGAACCCGAAATTCGGTCTCTTGTTCCTGATCATTTTGAAACTTGTAGGGGTGTGGGGGTCTGATCTCCCGAGGCCCCCTCGGATTTCAAAACGCTTTTAAAAACATCAGTTTTTTAACAAATTTCGACCTCACCAAACTTGAACGAACGAAAAACTGATGTTTTTGAAAATGTTTTGAAATCCCAGGAGCTCCTGGAAATCAAACCCCCACAACCCCACAAGTTTCAAATAGATCCGGGACAAGAGGCCGAATTTTGGATTCATTCTTGGAAAAAATGCATTTTGCCCCTTCGCTCACTCCCTCGCCTTACCGTGAGGGGTCCTGATTCCAACCTGTAAGGACCCTAAACGAGTCTCTTTATCAGGTCAAGTACTTTAAAGCCCTGCTGGATGGGAAAACTAAGCTGCCATCTACGGAAGATATGCTGCTTTGCACTGCAAATGATTATCAGCAGCGACTGCAACAATCGGGCGGCAATCCGAGGCAGGTTGCGCACGGTTTCCCGCAAGAAAAGGGCTGGGCATATGTAACCGAACTTGGGCAAGATGGCGGATTTCATCCTTACGATCCCGTTATTCAAGAAATGACAAAGGTTGCGTTCGAATCGATATTTTCGGGAAATCTCACGTATAAGGATGATCTTTTCCAATGTATTGATTCATTCACATTCAAGCACGTTAAAGCTGCTTCTATTTCTGATTTGTGAATGGAATCGTTGGTGACTTGATATGAGCTATGGCATCTTCACAATATTTTTCCCTGTAAAAATCGGCTGATTCAGTTGAAAACGGAATCCGAGTTCGTCCTCGTTGATGGTAACTCATAAAACAGTCGATTTAATGACCGATCTACCGGTATATATAAGCTCCATCGGCGTGAATGAGTGAAAACGCAATACACCATCGCCATACCGGTAAGTCCACAAAGGCACAAAAAGTCCAACCAATACTCGAACTACGCAAAGATTTATTCTTTCTTTATGGAAAACCTTTTTGGAGAACTATTTTGCTTTCTCTTGAAGTGTTTCAAGGGTTGAGCCTTGAAAACTAAATTTGACCAGATCAGGTCAAATTTAGTTTCTAGAAACACCTAGCCACGGTCCGAGTTCTTCATCTGCTAACTGCACCATGGCCAAATACAGGATTTGTTTTGCACTACAAAGATGTAGAATTGTGATAAAAATTGCAATAATATATGCGGCTCTACATATGTGTGTCGTAATGGTCAAGAGTTGCAGTTTTACAGAGACCACAGAAAGGGCTGAACGTTTGCTACTAACCAGGAGCGAACCGGTGACTAGCTAGTCTAGCACCTATTAGTGCCAACAGACTTATGTCATGCCCTCGGCCACAGGAGCGATACTAAGATACAGCCAGAAGATAACACTTCGCTGGGAGCAAACGGTCGTCTCCCATGGTGAACACAAGTCAGGCCGATTGCTTTTACTTTTATTACTTGCAGAAAACGGCGAAGTTCAAACTACCATACAGCTACATTGTAGCAATCTGTGCGCTGCTACAGAACGGGCGTAACTCAGGTATTCCTAGGGACAGACAGGCAGATGGGATACGGACAAAGAATTGTGTTAGCCTTAGCGCTTGTTTTATAAAGTGGCAATTTTGAACCCGCCAATTTCGGATAAAATCTAGCCGTTCTGTTCAAAGATATGTATTTCTCAACCACATTTCACAAAAATTGCATAGTACATTTTATCGAAATGTCAAAATACTCTACTAAACTATGCGCGTTCGCTTCTTCACGGAGTTATCCGTTTTTTAAATAATTATTTACCGCCCAACCAGTTAGTTGTTCGATATATATTTTGGAATCATTTGATTCGACGACTCTCCCGTTCACTCCCGGCTTTGACTAAAAGCAGCAAGCTTCTGTTTCTGCTTATACACTTCTTTTGCTTGCTTGGTGGGTTAGCTTTGCGTTCTCGGCGTAAGAGACAGCAAAACATGATGTCAATTCAATCAACAATCAGTCCAAACGATCGTCAAAAAGAACGTTTTTCATTTGGCGAACCGCAGACGCTCTCCGTCATAAGTGTTCGTAATCTTTTGGTCTGCAACCTGACCTTTAAATTGATCCAGCACATTTTTGTTAATTATGCACACTGAAACCAGTACACGCGGTTTCTACCACAACCCCTCAAAGTTGACTCTGTATATGGTAAGCAGTATACTATGAGCAGGTACGCTTTTTCAGTTTACTCCAAGTCAAATTGAAACGGATACTTTACCGATGCAACGATGTTGAAAATGTCCATTTTTGTGATAACCATCACATTCTAAGCACTATATACTTGTATAGGAGCCAGAATATGATGGGTAGCCTGCTGGTAGCCTTGCTATTGTACAGTCAGCCCTAAGAAAAACTTTTGTTTGCACAACAGACTTTTGTGCATAGAGAGAGATGAGGTGCAACAGATGAACCAAGAGAATGTCTCCGATATTAAAAGATGCAGGTAATTGAACCGAGTAGCCCACCATAAACTGGTTATAGTATTTCTCATCTCCGATTTGAGATATTGGACTGGCAAACCTGATCAAATGTGTACAATGTCCTC
>LRSR01008194.1:0-16192 GCA_001579985.1 Hypsibius dujardini
ACTTCGAGACGTTCCTGTTCCGTTCGCGTCGTGCCACACCACATCTACTCGCAATATGGATAGAGGAACACTTTTAAAGACAATTCACAAGAAGTTTATGGGCGCTTCGCCGCCAAAGTGAATAAGTCTTAAAAAAATCGATAGCTGTGACTTTAACCTACCTATTCATACCAAAAAACTAATCCGGAGCTTGCAAAACAAAATCACAATTTGCATCCTCCTCCTGCGACAACTGAAAATGCAAATCATTTAATTGATTGGTTGATTGTTTAGTCAATCAAACGAAGTCGGCTTATTAACCATTTCTTAATTTAAAACAATCGACCAATCAATTGTATGGTTTGCATTATCGATTGTTGCAGGGGGAGGGGCGTATGAATCATGCAAATTGTGATCTTGTTTTGCAAGCTCCGGATTAGCTTTTGGTATGAATATGGTAGGTTAAAATCACAGCTATCGATTGATATTATAAGACTTGTTCAATCTGGCGGCGAAACGCCCACCAACTCCTTGTCCAGTTATGTGTCGATCGTTTAAAAACTAAAATAATCCCACCTGTCCGGCGGATAGAAAAAATAGCTGTTCCACTGTTGTGTTGGGTAACGCTGACAGTAGGGGCTCCGGTCGGTATAGCCTCTTCCGAAAATGATTAAAATATGCCTAATACAAAATGATGAGATGTTTAGCCCAAAATAAGCAAACCTTCAAGCAAAAATGAGGTATGACAGTTTTAAAGTGAAGGCAATTTTGTAATCTTGTATTTTTGAAATTTTCTGTTTTAAAGTGAATGCAGTTGTGTAAAGTGTCTTTTACTATGTTTTAGTTAACGTACGGGAAGGAAGAAAGTGTTAAAACACGTACACGATAAGCTGTTTTGAGACCGCCGTTGTCGGCGATGTTTTCTCCCAACGTGAGCTCCCCGTTCACGTGACCATTGGCCAATGCAAAGGCACTGTACTGGTTTATTAAAGTTTTCTTCTTCCGGTCATAGGCCTTTTTAGAGGCGCTGCTCCACCAGGAGCGCATCCGGCCCTCCTCATCGAACGAGGATCCTGCAAGGCATCCAGACATAACTGCCACTGCCTTACAACATTTAAGCGAACATTGTAAATGAGAGTCCATGCCTTGGTCGTCGAATCCATGAGTGATTTCGTGGGCAACTCCGTTTCCGCCGTAGTTTAAGTATTGCGGATTGCCCGCCACAAAAAAGGGATATTGCAGAATTCCCGCTAAAACAACTGTAATATCGATGTATGAATTATCAGACCGATTACGGAAAAGGCACACTGATCATTCTGTTAACAATTCATCCATTTAGTATTCATTAATTATATAAACATCTGTTTGTCAACCCATTTTGTCTCCTTGTCTTTTGTCATTTTACATAATAAGGACGTTTAAGCAATCGGCGTAAGCGTAGCGTAAGAGTAAACTTAAGGACACGGACCAATAGGAATGAGGCACGGGGTGTGGCCTCTCTTACGGTTAATTTCTTACACTACTGCCTGACGTTAGGGCCGATGGGTCTTAAGTTTCGCCGTAAGAACCGAGTTTGGAAACTTCAGTAGAATCGCCCTGGCGATATTTTGAGAAGTAGAATGGTTTCCCTGAAATTTTCCGCTCTTGCGTCTTACCTCCAGATCCTCACGCCGAGTGCTTAACTTCCAGTCGTAAGCTTAAACTTAGTGGGCCTTACGCTTAAGTTTACGTTTCGCTTATGCCGGTTTGCTTAAACGTCCCTAATATAGTGAAGGTATTCAAAGTTCGCTTATTTGCAGCGATTATTTCGCTATTTCAAACTCGCTAATCTCCCTGGTTTTGCACGCTCTTGCAACAGTGATACGAGGACACGCCCCCTGGCTTACTTGAGGCTGTGTCTCCTTCGCTGATCTCAACTGACATGGACCACTCACAAGAGAGATGCGCACAATTAGCGAGCAGTTAAGCGAGAAAAGCAGCTCCTTGGTTGCTTTTCTCGCTTATCTTATCAAAACCAGGGAGATTAGCGAGTTTGAAATAGCGAAATAAGCGCTGCAAATAAGCGAACTTTGAATACCCTTAGTGTCTTACTTAATCGTTATGTAATCTACAATTGGGACTGTGCTTTTGTTGAACTATTTAAACAGAGGAGATCTTCGCGGAGGAGATCCTTAGTTTTTTTCATTTTCGCTTCTCTGTGTAATAAACTCTCAGTATCTGCCTTGCTTGTCAACTTAGAATTTCTGCCTTGCTTGTCAACTTAGAATTCTACCGATAGCGAACAGGCCCGTCAATTTTATCAAGGAACTTTATTCTAATTACTTTTGAATGAAAGACAGTTCTTACCGACGAGGTTCTTCGACAGTTTGTTGTACGCATTCACGGTCATAACTTCCACGGTGTCTTGGAGTGGGTCGTCGCGCACGTTTTTGTCCAGGAGGTGCCTCAAGGATTTGTACGTTAAGTCTTTTGCAATGTTCAGATTCGTTTCGAGATAGGTCCGTCCTACTGTGATCTGTCCCGTTAAGAGTAATAACTTTTTTACAAAAGATATCGTGAAAATAGGAGATGAATGTTTCACTTACATTTTCGTACATTTTATCAAAAATTGAAATGTTGCTAGACAAGACATTCGGATACGCAATCACCGTCAGCATCGCGTCCAGTTTCCGTAATGCCGCATCACTCGTCTGCCTGTCCATCCAAGTGGCTTCATGAAGCATTTCCCGAAATCCCAGTTTCATGTCGTCCACCATCACCGCGGCCTGTTCTTTAAGGTCCTTCGGAACGAAATCCCGCACGTAAACAGCGTCCACAGCCCAGGGCATGGAAGAAGTGACGTCCGTCGCACAACGCTCCGTCGCAGGCTTTTCATGCGCCACCACTTTCCCCTCAATTCGCTGCCAATGTTTCGCCCATTCGTCACGGTACGGCTTCGAAAGCTGCTCGATGTAACGGGCAATCACTTTCCAACCTACATTTATACTCTGTATGTAGTTTGCCGTTTTAAAAAGGCTCTTTGAAATATTTCTTTTAAACATAAAATAATCTCTTCTAAAATGGATATTAAGCTTAAATTATACCAACGTAAAAGGGTCTATAAATTGAAATTGAGTTCAGCTTAATCGTCTCGAAAAAAAAACAGTGACCTTTTAGACGAGTGACCTTTCAGACGAGTGACCTTTCAGACGAGTGACCTTACAGACGAGTGACCTTTCAGACGAGTGACCTTTCAGACGAGTGACTTTCAGACGAGTGACCTTTTAGACGAGTGACCTTTCAGACGAGTGACCTTTCAGACGAGGGACCTTTCAGACGCGTGACCTTACAAATGAGTGACCTTTCAGACGAGTGACCTTACAAATGAGTGACCTTTCAGACGAGTGACCTTTTGGACGCTGTGCTCGCAACATTGCGGAATTGGTCCTCGTATTAATACCAACCGATATAATTGGCTAATCGGCGCTTTCCGAAGACTTTGAGCCTCTCCAGTTCGAGGAGCTTCCCGTCGACTCGATCGAAAAACGGCGCGGTGCGAACAAGTATCGGTGTGTGTGAGTTGATGAGATGAGACAGGCCGACTGGTTCGAAGATGGCTTGAAGGTAGCCCGTCATGTTGCGGAAGAAAGCGGATCGAGTGAAGGTTTTGGCTTGGTTTGCTCCGAGGGTGGTTTTGTTTTTGAAGGCGTGGACGTCACGCTTCTCGATGGTTGTTTGACCGGACTAAAAGAAATCAAAACTATTTTTGAAAATTATTTTAAAAGTTAGTTTTGATTATCATAGTGCCATCAAACAAATGGGATAATCCTTTCTGTCACTGCAAATTTTGGAATAGATTTTTATTCTAAATTTCGGTAACATGTTGACCATTTTTTTCTGGTACAAATCAAAGCAAATCTCTTTGTACGGAATATTTCCAGCATCCCATTCAAAAATAGTTTTGGAAATTTGATCTTACCAGGGAAAGGAATCGACCGAGATCCAGTAGATCTTTTAATTCGCCAGCAACCGCGATGACGTCACGACGGTCACCGATCTCCTTCATGATGAGCCCCGTCACGTTGGTGATCAGCGCCAGATAACTCGCGGTGACGGAAGCTCCCTGCTCGCTCTCCAAGACATCGCGCTTAGCGAACGTTCCGGGTTCACCGAGATAAATCATGTTGTTGGAAGGAATCGCAAAGTCCTCGCCGGCAGAAACGGTGAAAAACGGTTGATCCCCATAGAGTCGGAGCTTCACTAAAGCGGTGAAGAGATCGAAGTTGCTGGCGTTCCAGTCGGGATTCAGCACAGGCCAACCGCCGAGTTGTTCCGTTAGAAAGTTAAGGACCGGTTTAGCGCCTAGTTTTTCTATTTCGTCTGCGAGAAAAAAAACACAATAAAACGTGAAAGACGCAAACATACAAACGAACAGTCAGACAGACAGACAGACAGACAGACAGACATACAGACAGACAGACAGACAGACAGACAGACATACAGACAGACAGACAGACAGATAGGCAGGCAGGTAGACAGAGAGACAGACAGGTGGCGTCTTACCTTGATTCAGACACTGTTTGAAAATTGTTTTCGCTTTTATTTCGGAGGGAAACATATCCGTTTTGTTTCCACCAAGCACATCTATGAAATGGCAAAGCAGTGTCTGGAAGCCAGGCTACAACTTCCAAGCATGATTCTTTAAGGATTGTTCGCCGAATTCTGCCCACCGACCTTGGATTACTAGTTTCATGTGCTTCTTTAGTTCTTTGGCGTTACTGGATTCCGTCGCGTTGTCGGGAATCGGATGCGTGGCGATCCATCGACCGCAGGCGTACTCAAAAAAGTCCTCGCAGGGATCGGCACTGTGGTTGATGGCGGAAAACATCTTCTGCCCTGGCGCAAAGAACAATCTCACAAAATTTTTTCGCATCTAATTCCAGATTAGTTTTTACTACTTCACAGTTAGACTGTTTTAAATTTTAAAAAAAGGGGAGTTTTTTTACCAGATATTTTGCACACTTCCGTGTGGCAGAAATCTCCCTGGACGGAATGTCCAGGAGCAGCAGAAAGAAGCAGTCCAAATAGCGCATTCCAAATCCCGATGCTCATGTTGCTGTCGCGCATGAAATATCACGATAAAAAATAAATAAAAAAATTAGAAAAAAAAAGTTTTTTTTTTTTAGTTTTTTTTTCTTACAAAGTTTAGAATCAGAAAGATCTGTACTTGTTTACTGTAAAGTGTTTCGTCGTTATGTACGGCACTGCCAGTGCTTTCCGTTGAGGGTGAGGCCATCATTCTCAAGTGCTTGTCGGGGTGTCAAAACAGTTTTGTGATGATTGTTTGGATAATTCGACCGGAACGGAGCGATATTTCGATTAGTCCGGCATTTATGTTGCGCTGAGCAGGAGAAGTTTGAAGATGGTTAAAATTAATTATTCATACAGTTTTCGTAGAGAAGACGCGTTGTTTCTCTTGGTCTCGTTGTTCCGCTTTACTTCTCGTTTATCAACCAGGTGAAGCGGCACAAGTGTGCGAATTCTATGCCGAAATGCGCGGGCAATCAACAATCAATGGAACGGTTAAGCAATGAAGACGAACAGAACCTTTCAAAGTGCGTCTAACATCACCAGACACTCGCTTTAACGGTTGGATTCATTTTAGACCCGATAGAACAGTTGAAGGCCCTTGAAAACTCCGGCATATTAGACATCGGTCCTATCACCCGAAACTTGTAGGGACTGTGGACGTTGGTGAGAATACTGAGTCGTTCCGCTGCAGGCCTCCTCTTGCCACACCACACCTGCGAAAAATGCTACATGCTTTGTTGGTAAAATGCGACTTTAGGGAAAATATTAATTTTGACCATTTCTAATCTAAAACAACTTTGTGAATCGATTGGCATCAGCAGAATTTCAATCGGAAGTCAAGGGGCGGAGCTAGAGCGTTTTGTTGGTCAAATGTGACTTTAGGGAAAATATTCAGATTTTGTTAATTTTGACACCTTTGTGAATCGATTGACATAGTGTTCAGATTTTGTTAATTTTGACTATTTCTAACCTAAAACAACTTTGTGAATCGATTGGCATCAGCAGAATTTTGATCGGAAATCAAGGGGCGGAGCTAGAGCGTTTTGATTGTTCGTTTGACTACATCATTCGTATTAAGATAGATTTGACCATTTCTGACCCAAAACAATATTCTGAACCGATTGTAATGAGCTGAATTTCGATTGAAAGTCAGAGGGCGGAGCTACAGACTAGAACGTAACCGTTTTATTCTGTGTTTGCAGTTAAATTAATTTTTTTATCAGTTTTTATTTTGAAAGTGGATAGGATTAAGTCAACGTACTTGGGCTGCGGACAGGAAAAAGAGTTGCTCTGGGGTTGCGGTTGGCAAGATGGAGAGCAAGAGCTCGGGCTCCGTTTGTCGCTTTCGAAAGTGATCAAAGTATGCCTAGAAGTAAAATATGTTTTGGCCCGGAATGGAATGGAGATGAATGAAATAATGACACGCAGGGAAGATTGTCTCTGCGTACTCGATATGATGTTTTGAGGCCGCCGTTATCCGCAATATTTTCTCCTAAGGTAAGTTCACCGTTGACGTGGCCGGTTGAAAGCGCGAAGGCGTTGTATTGGTCTACGATGGTCTTCTTTTTTTGGTTGTACGCCTCTTTGGAGGCATTGGTCCACCAGGAACGCATCAGACCCACATCGTCAAAAGATGAACCTGAGAAATAGGCACGATTCACATGAACAGTTTTCAAACGGTGGCCACGCAAACTGAGCGCAACTGACGCTAACCTAATAAATGACAAAAACGCCACACCTGAAGCCTCAATTAAGCTCATGGTAAAAAAATTCGAAATCTCACGCAGGAAGCCTTCCTAGGTCGCTGACTAAAACGACCGATTTTGCTTTTACCACGGGCTCAGTCAGTTGATTGCTTGATTGCTTGATTGTGGTAGTGATTCCTTCGAAATTCAGCCTTCCCATCAAGTGGTTCAGAAATCAGTGTGGCAAACAAATCAACCCTAAAAGAATGACTCATAAAATGGTTGCTCTCTATGAAACTCAAAATGTTGTAGGGGCGGAGTTAAAACGATATTAATGCGTAGAAAGTAAGTGTTTGCGCACTTCTGTGTGAATTCATTTTTTCTCTCAAACATTTCCTGCTATATCTCAAGACGCAATAGAACGTGTTTTTTATGGCACTAAACTAAAACAACTTTTAAGGCAAAATTCCTCGAAAGCACAAATATTGTCGGATTCGTTTCAAATCAAGTTTTAGCTAATCTAAACGTATTGCCCTTCTTGCCATTGAAGTTAGTTTTCATGGATGTCGAATGGAGTTACAAACATTATTCAATATTCGCGGTGGATCCTTTAAATTGTTACGATGACTGTTTTTACACTTAATTTGAAACTTTCTGCTGTTCAGCTGTAACCAAAACAGTTGTATTCAAAGGACACCTTTGTACCTTGGTCGTCAAATCCGTGGGTGATTTCGTGACTGATGGCGAAGCCGTTTGATCCGTAGTTGATGTACTCCGGATTGCCCGCGACAAAGAAAGGATATTGCAGAATTCCGGCGAGGACGACTGCAAAAAAGCGCTCTTTTTTTGGTGTTGTCCCATTTTGTGGTGCTTCTACGGTACAGCTGTGTCTGCAACAGCTTCCGGCGATAAATCGGATGTAAACATAGACCACCTTATTGTTTCGGTGCTAACTCGGGAAACTTTGTTTAACTCAAAGGAATGCCGTTAAGGTCGTGCCGGTGCATCACTTTTCGGGACCAATCTTCACTGTAGCCGAAATAACCGCCGATTTCCCGATGGGTCTTCCCTTCACCGTGCATCAAAAAAATTGCCCTGACTTTCCGTGGAGTAACAGGTTGAGAGGTGCCATTCTCAATCAATCGATCAAGAGACAGAATATTCAATTGAGAGTAAGAGGTTGAGGAGGTGCCATTCTCAATCAATCAATCAATCGATCAATAGACAGAATATTCAGTTGAGCCGTTAGCGAAATCAAGCAATCAATTTCGCCGTTCATGGTCTGTGGGAATTCACTAATACAATAGGGTGGTCTATGTTTACACCAAAAGAGGGTGTCCGACTTATCGCCAGGAGCTGTTGTAAACGCAGCTGTATGTTTATTTACTGATGATATTATGCTCCGGCCTATAGAACGCATTGGTCCCCATAATGTCGGGCGTATCTTGCGTCAAATCGCCCCGGATGTTCTTGGTGACGAGGAGTTTGAGATTCTTGAAACTGGAAGTCTTTGCCAATTCCAGCCGCGTTTCGAAGTATGCTCCTCCCACGGTCACCTAAATGGGAGACTCGACACCATCTCACCCTTTTTTTACACTAGCCCACTCAAAATGTAATTTAGAGTCTATTGGCATGAGTGGGGTGAGTGGGCGGAGTTATAAATCAAAACTGGACAGCTTCGCTGGAATCATCGGTCCTTTTTGAAAGACATTCACAGCTCCGCTTCCTGATCGCGGAAAAGTATTTGAGTAATGCCATTCGACTCGAAATTGAATTCGAAATGGCGCTGTGTCAAAATAATTGTTTTTAAGTTAGTTCTAATAGCCGCCACTTTCTCAGTCAATCACTGACTGTGTTGTATCAAGACTGACCGTTACTATCTACATGGACCGTCATTTGGAGTTCACAGTTTAACTATAATCCGTTCACAAACTCATCAAGTGACCCTTTACAGCCGGGGTTCCGGGAAACCCTGATCGAACTTTGAAGTCACCTAGCGATCGCGGACCACCCTGATAAATCGTCAAATATCCGAGCTGCCTGTTGACTACCCTGACCGACCTTCATCCAGAATGACTGACCATCGACAACTCTGACCGACCGTCGACAACCCTGACCAACCGTCGACAATCCTGACTGATGATCAACATTTACGACCGACCGTCGACAACCCTGGCTGACCGTCGACAACCCTGACCGACCGTCGATAACCCTGACTGACCGTCGATAACCCTGACCGACCGTCGATAACCATGACCGACCGTCGACAACCACGACTGACCGTCAATAGTTCTGACCGACCGTTAGCCACCGTGATATCCTTCGACCGCCGTGGTCCACGTCAGCCGAAGTTATACTTACACCACGATTATACTTACAGACCGTATGCCATTCTGCCCAACCGTTATCCTATCTTGACTAACCGTCGAAAACCTGATAAAAGTACCGAAAACCTTGACCAATCATTAACATCCCTGACTTCCCATAAACCACCCTGACCATCCGTTGACCACCCCGACCGAGCTTCGACTACACTGACCTATATATCCCATTTTGCCTGACCGGTAGATACTCGGATCGTCCGCATACTGTCCTGACCGATTGTCGGCCACCCTTACAAACCGTCAATAGCCTAACCGACCGTTCACCCCACCCTGGCCGCCGGTCAACCACTCTAACCAACTGACAACCATGACCGTCGGTTAGGCAGCCTGACCGACCGTCGGTTAGTCATCCTGACAAACCGTCGGTCAGTTATCCTGACAGACTGTCGATTAGACATCCTGACCGACCGTCGGTCAGTCATCCTGACCGACCGTCGCCTATTCTGGTTGACTTCCAAGCACCCTGACTGACCGTCATCTACCCTCGCTAAGCTAAAAACCAACCAGGCTAAGCAGCTCTCAACCTCTTGACCGACCGTTCAACCAGACTTACTCACTCTGCCAAGCACACTGGTCGACCGTCGATTAGCAGGCCAAACGTTGACCAATTTTTTCATCAGACATCTTTAAAAACGGTCGACACTTACATTTTCGTACAGCTTGTCGACATACGAGATATTATCCGACAGGATCAACGGATAGGCGATGAAGGTCAGCATTGAGTCGAGTTTCTGGAGTGCCGCTGCACTGGTCTCGTTGTCCATCCACGTGGCCTCACCCAAGAGCCCACGAAAGGCGGCTTTCATGTCGGCCACCATTATCGACGCTTTGGTCTTCAAATCCTTCGGGACGTAATCCCGGATGTACATCGCATCCACGGCCCATGGCATTGCGCTGAGGACCTCGGTCGCGCAGCGCTCCTTCGTGGGTGTTTCCCGCCGTGTCACCTGACCCTGGATTCGTCGCAGCTGCTCCGCCCATTCGTCGCGGTACTTCTTCGGCAGCTGCAGGATGCTGCTGACGATCACCCTCCAGCCTACGGAGCATCCGGCGCTTCAATAACAGACCCCTTGACCATTTCTCATGACGCTCACAACGTGAAAGCATTTATATGACCTTACAAAAAAACGTACGAATTTCATCAGTATATTTATGTGTACATTAAAATTTCGTACTGGCTACACGCGCGTACAGGCAGGGCTAGTCGGTTTAGCGATGGCTTTTGATGGGTTTTAATTTTGATGGGTTTCGATGGGTTTCGATGGGTTTCAATGGGATTTTGTTGATGTTTTGTTTTTGATGGGTTCTGATGGGTTTCGATGGGTTCTGATGGGTTCTGATGGGTTTCGATGGGTTTCAATGGGATTTTGTTGATGTTTTAATTTTGATGGGGTTCGATGGGTTTCGATGGGTTCTGATGGGTTTTGATGGGTTTCGATGGGTTTTTGATGGGTTTTTGATGGGTTTTGATGAGGTTTTTTTTAATATTCGTTATCTCATATTCACTAGGGAAACTAACCGATGTAGTTGGCTAGCCGACGTTTCCCCGTATCGTTGAGCCGCTCCAGTTCGAGGAACTTCTCGTCGAGTCGGTCGAAGAAACTGGCGGCGCGAAGGACGATCGGTGTCTGCGGGTTAATGAGATGGGACAGGCCAACGGGCTCGAAGACGGCTCGCAGGTAGCCCGTCATGTTGCGGAAGAAAGCGGAGCGGGTGAAGGTCGCGGCTTGGTTCGCTCCGAGGGTGGTTTTGTTTTTCAGTGCGCTGAAGTCACGTTTTTCGACGGCAGTTTGACCGGACTATGAAATTCAAAGCACACGCATACAGAGTGTATCTACCGTAAGCGACAGAATTCAATCGGAATGGGCAAAAGGGTCGGGGTAGGGGTTATACTTCAGCAATCAACCAATCAATCAACGGTGCTCCTTAACAATCGGAGCTGATTTGATTGGCTAATTGAAAAATCAACCAATCAATCAGCGAAGCTCCAGAGCAATCGGAGCGTAGTTGATTGGTTGATTGTTCAAGTATCACCCTTGCCCCGCCCCTTTTGCCCATTTTAGGGGGCACTCCATTAGATTATATTCTGTCGCTTACTGCGCCACCTGTTGGGAGGAACGACTTACCAGTGAAATGAATCGGCCAAGGTCTAGTAGGTCGGTCAGTTCTCCCGCCACTGCAGTGACGTCACGCTGGTCACCTATCTCTCGCATTATCAGGCCGGTAACATTTGTCAGCAGTGTGAGGTAGCTTTCCGTGACGGAATCACCTCGCTCGCTTTCCAGCACATCCCGTGTAGCAAAACTCGCAGTCTCCTCAATGTGGATAATGTTGTCAGCGGACACCAGCAGATCCTGCTCCACGTCGACGGCGAAAAATGCCTCACTCTTATAGAGGCGGAGTTTGACCAGCGCGGTGAAGAGGTCAAAGTTGCTGGCGTTCCAGTTGGGATTAAGGACCGGCCAACCGCCAATTTGTTCCGTGAGAAAGTCCAATACCGGTTTAGCTCCTAATTTCTCAATCTCATCTGCAAGTAAAGTTGTTAAAATGAGAATCAGCCGAACTTAACGATGCATAAAAACTGAATCAAACAGCGAAACACGTTCACAGACAGACAGACAGACAAACAGACAGACAGACAGACAGACAGACAAACAGACAGACAAACAGATAAACAGACAGACAGACAGACAGACAGACAGACAGACAGACAGGACGAAAAAAAATTCTTCTTCTCCATGGAGTTCAAACCTTGGTTTTGGCATTGCTTGTAAATGCTTTTCGCTTTGATCTCAGACGGAAACATTTCCGCTCGATCGACGCCAAGTACGTCTACACGGAAGGGTAGAGGCGTGCGGTTAGTGCTCTACCTTTATTTGCTTGAGATGTCGGAACAATTAGATCAACTCAGTGGAAAAAAAGAACGTTAATGCGGCTTTCTAGCACTGACCTTGAAGTACTAGCTTCATATTTTTACGGAGGTTATCTATCGAGCTGGCTTCCGTCGCGTTGTCCGAGATGGGATGCGTGGCGATCCAGTTTCCGCAAGCGTATTCAAAAAAGTCCTCGCAGGGATCGGCACTCGTGTTGATGGCAGCTGACATCCTTTGCCCTGCCAACAAAAATAATTTGCAACCAGGCAATTCAATTATGTAACATTAAATTAAATTAAATTAAATTAAATTAAACTAAACTAAATTAAATTAAATTAAATTAAATTAAATTAAATTGAATTGAATTAAATTAAATTAAACTGAATTAAATTGAATTAAATTGAATTAAATTGAATTAAATTGAATTAAATTAAATTAAATTAAGTTATATTTAATTAAGAAATAAATAAAATCCAATTGAAATTAAAATAATATCGTAAATGATATTTCATTTTTGGTCAGACCTGCCAGTGTGCAAGCATCCGTAGAGCAGAATTGTTCATTTGCCGCAACAAGAGCAAAACCGCTGCGACTGACGAAAAGGAACATAAAGAACGTGGGGGAATAATTCATGATGACAAGATAAAGGAAGATTAAACTGCCGGAGAATAGAGCAGCCTGTGAGAGGCTCGACATCAAGTGAGTGAGTGAAATAACTCTCACTCGTCGGTGTTAAAAAAGCGTTTGGAAGAACCGAGACAGCTTCAGCCGTGCCGAGGACGAGCTTACGTGTTCATACGGACCAAAGAACCGGAAGCGATTTGTATTGTAACGACTGTGCTGGTTTGGCGAATCATTCTGTACATGAATTACATATTCGGCCGGAGGGATAAAGCAGTGCTTAATTCTTAGTCAACATGAATTGGTTATCGACTTTCAGTTAACGCGGGGTTTGTTTGCAGGCATCACTCACTCGGTGAAGTTTTCAACGGTCCAATTCAGAACCGTTCCAAATTATTATTTTTATTTAGATCTAATTTAGTAATGAGTATTAACATTTATTTCGCCGTTCAAGCTCAATGAACTTTTTTTCGGTGAAGTTTTATATTTGGCAATTGTCTCGATAGACTTGCTTCTGTGTACCGTCAATTGATTGCTTGATTGGAGTATGTTTTGCAATAGTGGTTTAGCTGGTCATTGATTGCTTGATTGCGACAATTTATGTCATGGTGGTTTGGCTGGTCATTGATTGCTTGATTGCGGTATTTTTTGCAATAGTGGTTTGGCTGGTCATTGATTGCTTGATTAGGTTCTTCAGCATCGTCATTTCAGTTGATTGTTGATCGACACTATATTTGCACTTTGGTGTTGCTTCAGTTTTAATTAGACAATTAGTTTAATTAAACAAATTATTTAACAAACCGAGAGAATGCGTGTGTCCGTACATCATTCGATGACTTTGGATATCTTACAGGGCAGTCACACACCTTACTTTCTGGGTGCAGTTTGAGTGATTGTTGATTGAGCATGTCTGTTTGGGTGGCTCTCCGTCTGCGCCTTTCTGCTCTATCGGTGTGTGACTGCCTTGTAGGATATCCAAAGTCATCGAATGATGTACCGACACACGCACTCTCTCCATTGATAAATAATTTGTTTTAATCAAATTATTTGTCTAATTAAAACTGAAGCAACACCAAAGTGCAAGTTTGGTGTCAATCAACAATCAAAAGAAATGAAGATGTGAAGAACGTAATCAAGCAATCAATGATCAGCCAAACCACTGACAAAAAATACCGCAATCAACAATCAAACGAAGTCTGCACACAATTTCAATCAAGCAATCAATTGAGGATACACAGCAGCAAGTCTACTTCACCGGATCGCGCCCCTTTCGTGTATCTCACTCGCTTGTCCGCTAACATTCGCATTGCTCTAACTGTCCGGCGAACTTATAAATAGTGTTGCTCATTATTTCGAATTTTTACGCTTCTCTCCTTCAAATGTTTTGTTTTTCATGATGCCTGACACTGCTGAGAAACTAAAGAAGCTATTCGTCCCTCAACAGAAGAAAACTCTCGACGAAATGAGCGAACCGACAATCAGTCTGGAAAACGACCTCATCGAATGCATCCTCGCTGATCAGATCCAGGTCAGGTCACCGAAACTTTCGCTCTTCTCTTTCTACTTTCTACCACACTGCTCGTTTCACGGCAGGATTCATCTTGGATCCGAGGGGGCACTTGAAAGCCTCAGCGAATTCCGGCATGTTCATCATTGGACCGAGGACGCGAAATTTGTCGGGGCTGTGGCTTTCGGTAAGAAGGCTGTACCGTTCAGCTTCCGGTCGTTTCTTACTGCACCAGACCTGATCCACAAAATTATGAATTCAATTTGGATAAAATCATGAATTCACACTGACTGGGGCGAATTACGGCACGATCTAAACATGGACTAGACTCGTGTACTGGACTCGTGTACTGGACTCGTGTACTGGACTCGTGTACTGGACTCGTGTACTGGACTCGTGTACTGGACTCGTGTACTGGACTCGTGTATTGGACTCGTGTATTGAACTCGTATACTGTACTGTACTGTAATGTTTCGCAACTGCGTTTGAAAAACAAGCTATGCAATTTTGGTTGGGCAAAACACTAGAAATGGTCCAGTACACGAGTCCAGTACACGAGTTCAGTATAGGAGTCCAGTACAGGGTCCAGTACAGGAGTAGTCCCTGTTTTAGATCGTGCCGCGAATTACCTGAGCCGCAGCGAGGAAGAAGAGCCTTTCTGCCGTCATGGTCGGCATTCCTGGGAGCAAAGGCTCTGCTCGGGGAAGCAACTTTCGGTAGTAATGGAAATACGCCTGAAAATTCGAAAAGTAATTTTCGCCATTGTTTAGCTGATAAAAAATATTTACCCGGTAAGCTGCTTTCAGTCCGCCATTATCGGCGATGTTCTCGTTCAAGGTCAGTTCGCCGTTGATGTGTTCCGACGTGGGAACTTGAAAAGCGTTGTACTGCTCAACGAACCCTTTCGTTCGGGCCTTGTACGCCTGCAGTGTTGCGTCGGTCCACCAAGAGCGCAAAACACCATCGTTGTCAAAGCCAGCCCCTATAGGAGGGAAGCTTTCGATGAAGTAATCTCAATCGACAGTTAAGCCCCACTCCCTCCAGTCATCGGTTGACTGTTCAATCGGATTCACTGTCTCGTGATTGGTTGAAATTTAACAGCAACTTGGCACCGATTGATTGATTGATTAAGCAGAATTTCTTGACGCACACAATGGATCAGTTGATTGATTGATTAATTGTAGGTAAATAATAGCAAACGGTGATGAACAGATAAGATCCGGGGTGGATCAAATTAACTGGTAGGGCACAAAAATATCTCTTTGGATCGGGATATTTCGATTCGTAGAATTTTTTTTTCCAAGACCCTCAGAGAGAGTAAAATAATGTAATATTTCCAATGCAATAATAATTTTAACAGTTCATAATTGTGATGCAGATCACGTACCATGATTGTCGAATCCATGAGTTATCTCATGGCCGATCACGAGTCCGACTGCGCCGAAGTTGAGGTACTGCGGACGGTCCGTGTCGAACACCGGCGGTTGCAACATCGCTGCGTAGATCACTGCAAAGGACCGACCAGTAAATTTGTAGCAGGGGCAAAATTAACTAGCTCGAATCAATACTACAATCAAGCACTCGGTTCCGGGATGATCAATCGAGCACAAGCAAACCAGTTGTAATCAAGCAATCAAGCACTGGTGCGGCTTGAAACTTATGTGTCAATATAGTGACTAATCAATGAATCTATCGCAGTAGGAAGAGGTAAAAACTACACATTAACAACGTCTGCAAAATTCAATGCAGCCTTGTGGCCTCCCTAACTTTGCAGTGAATCAAAACGGTTGTTTTTTACTGGTGCGATGACGTAGTAACACGATGTGGTCGGAACTCTACAACACGTATGCCGTAATTTTATACTCAAAAAGAGGGTACATACCCATAAGATTTCGATATTCTCGATTGAAGGCATTTAACGTGGTGATGTCGATGGGGTCGTGGAGAGGGTCGACTCGCATGTTAGGCTTCCTGAGCTTCTGCAGGTTCTCCCTGTCCCTGAAGGCGCTCATCCCTTGGAGGGTCGCGAAGAATGTCGGCTTGATTTCAACCTATTAGACAAAGAAGAACTAT